>OVBW01002979.1:0-10911 GCA_900406355.1 Erysimum pusillum
TTCGACAATGATTTCATGTTGGCCAGAAACTCAGGTATTTCTCCAGTTAAACTGTTACTTGATAAGTCCCTATATATAGTTTTATAAAAGGTCACTTGATTTGTTTAACCATAAACAACTTTATATATATTTTTATATGATATGCAAAAGCTCAAATCTCATAAATACCACTAAAATATATACGTTTCCAAAAATACCACAAACTAAAACTAAATTTTCAAAATTTCAAGCTAAACTTTAAATCCTAAACACTAAATTTATATCCTCTAAAAAATATACCCTAAATGTAAAATAGTTAACCCAAATCAAAGATTTTAAATTATAGACCATTTAAAATCAATTTTGTGTTTATAATATTTTGCGAACAAATTTAAAAGTGTGGTATTTTGAGGAATTTCTCTATGTGCAAAAACATAGCTCCCATTCGTAACAGAACAAATCAAGGCCGTGTCACAGAACATATGACACTATCTGCAAACTACATTTCAGCCAAGCTTTTGTATTTCTATTTTTTTGCATAAATATATGGTTAAATACGAACGGATGCCATAACTTATTTATGAAAAAAAAAAAAATGCTTTCCAATTAACAAAGGAGACACTTACAGTTTCTTAAGCTGGGTCAAGTCTTGTAAGAGTTATCTTGTATAACAATATAACTAGAGAAAGGACCTCACTTGTGAGAGGCATCGTATGAGTAGAAGGAATTGAGTGATAGGTCCCAATCAAGTGCTTATAGAACACGAACCCAATAGTTTTTTTTACATAATTATGACTCTCTCTTTTTGGGTTTTTTTATTGATTTATATAGAAAACACTTAAGAATATCCAAAACCTAAAATAAATAAAGAAATCCAAAAGATAAACATGAATCTAATAAAACCTTTCCGATCGGATGGTCTAAGATCATATCAAACAAAACAACCAACATGATAAGAAGGTTATTAGAAAGTTAGAATCACAATCTACATAAGATCGAAAGAGCTTCGAAAACTGTTACCTAGCTTACTCAAGCAACAGTACAGCCGAAGCAGAATCTCAATCACGATGGTTGTGTTTACGAAAGATTAACATTAATTACTATGTTCCCAAGTCGAATCTCGACCTGAGAAACTTCTGATCTAATGAATTAATTTTTATCAATCTAACGAGGCAGAGCAACCATAAAAATAGGAAAATAAAATTATCCAAAAAGAAAACTTCAACAACAATTAAGTTACATTTCATTTATAACAAGAGGAAAACACCTAAGTACGACTAAGAACAAAGAAGATGAATTAAGCTACAGTTTGTCGAATTGATAAGAAGAAGACATGTCAACTTTTGGATTATATATAAATCTTTCTTTAAACGCTGCGTTGGATCATTATAGTTTATTTAAGATGCTTCAACATACATACTAACTTAAGCA
Source organism: Erysimum pusillum (assembly GCA_900406355.1). Lineage (NCBI taxonomy): Eukaryota > Viridiplantae > Streptophyta > Magnoliopsida > Brassicales > Brassicaceae > Erysimum > Erysimum pusillum. The sequence continues at coordinate 1,411 of OVBW01002979.1, forward strand.
GGGCCGGCTCTTTACGACGATTATGATATAAAAACCAAATTATGAGGAAACTTTCTTTACAAAACCAACAAAAGAATCACTTTCTCTCTTGCTCTCTCGCTCTCCCCCTTTCTTTTCACTCTCTTCTTCATTACTCTCCATTTATCTTGAAACGCCATTGATACAGATATACAGTTATACTTATGGATGTGTTCTTTGAAACTCAGAGTGGCTCAATATTCTGCATTGAATTGGGTTATTGGGACACAGTGTTAGAGATCAAAAAGAAAATCGAGAAGTATCAACGTATCCCTGTTCCCATACAAACCCTTTTCTTCCAAGGCAAGGCTCTTTACGACGATTATGAGTTCCTTGTAAGATCACTCTCTCTAATAACCAATTGCAGCTGAAACCATTGTCTCTTAAAGTTTATTTTATTTATAAACAGATACTTATCAGACCGTGGTTTAAAAGGTTCCCTTACAGCTTTGTAACATTCACGCTTTTTCACAACTCAATGAAGTAGAACTTTCTTCCTCTCAAGTTGTTGCTTTGCAGAGACCTGTTGCTTGTCCTCATGGTGTGAGATTCACCTAAATTCAAGTTTAGCTTGCTGTATCAGAGATCCCTTCATCATCTATGTCGTGCCATCGATCCACTTCACATCCCTCACTGATCTCACAAGAGAGAGCGTCACAGCCACCTTGTTTGATTCTGCATCGACTTCAAGTCTTGACGTATAATTTCACCCACTGAGACTTAATAGAGTGTGTAACAGCCATCTTAAGTTTCCAATCAAACCGCCTCATATTCACTTGTCAATCGCCCCACCAATTCACCATACTGTCAGCATCATCATACCATCTCTTCCGCCTCATAAGTCTCACCCCCTGAGTCTTATATCAGTAAACACGAAGTTTATTGATTGGCTATATAGCATAGCATTGCCAAATTTATTTCAAATACGGAATCTTGTTGTTCACATTTTAGAGGTAATATTTAATTTACGTTAATTTTATTTAAGTTCAAAGAAATTTATTTGAGTTCATCTAGATATATCATTTATAGAGTGAAAGGTTATACCTCCTCTAAAATTATATGGTTTCTAGGCAAATCATCATTTTTGGTTGGACGAACTCATTGTATATGATATATTCATTTCTTTAATTTAATCTCTAGATTAAACCCTGAATATAACCAATCTAAAAGGGAGATTCGGTCCAAGATAAATAGGCATAAAAAGCTATCATCTTAAAAAAGAAAGTATTAAGATCCCACTTCAACGTTAAAAGGATCTAAGATTAAATGCATGACCAAGATCGGATTTGTAATTGATCTTCACTACAAAAGAAGTAGGCATTGATATAGCACATTATAATAGCATGTGCATGGTTGTTGAAACATTGATGGCGGTGGCACAACCGTAAATAAGTGAAGAATATAAAGATATGAGTGTAATAAACATTTTCGCATAAAATTCAAATAAATAAGAAATAATGGCAATTTTAGAATGAAAACATAAGGATTTAATTGGGAGAAAGTGGCAAATATTGGAGAAAGAAAAAGTGGTGGTTATAATTGCAATTACCCTAAGTTAGGGGTCTAGTTTAGCAAGCACCCCTTACTCTAATCCCTATTATTGGTCAGTTTTGGCTCTTTGTTGGACCGAACAATATTCTGTTTTTTTTTTTTAAATATTTATAATAAAAATATCTTAATTAAAATGTATATTTTAATCCAATATAATTTGATGTATGTTTTTAATTAGAAAACTCTTCAAACTTATAGATATTATAAGCGGTCAAAACCACCAAGAAAACTAAATTTCCTTTTTTATAAAAAATTTTAAAGTTCATATTAGTTTTTTTGTGATGTATGTGCTAACTATAAAATAGAACATCACATAACTGAAGATATGGTAGATCCACATCAATTATAGCAGTAAGTAATAACAGTTTAAGAAAATCATTTTATAAATTTTTATCTAATCTTTAAATGTTTATTTTATATGTGAGTAGTGTATTTAATATTTTTATATTAGTTTTTAGAAATTTGAAAAATTAAAACCAAAACATTTTTATATATACATATATTATAGTTATATGAAACATATCATAAAAAAAACAAATATAGAAAAAACTGTATGAGAGGAGCGACATCTCCAACCCCACCCTATTTTTTTTCTTTATAATAGAGTTTAGAGTAGATTTTTCTCCAACCCTACTCTATATTTCACTCTAAAATAGAGTAAATAATATGATTACTATATATATTAGGGCATCTCCAACCCACCTCTATATTTGCCTATAAACTCTATTTTAAAGTAAAATACTCTAACTCATCTTTATTTTCACCTCTAAAATAGAGTTTGCTATTTTTTGCTCTAGAGGAACTCTATTTTTTGCTCTAGAGGAACTCTATTTTTTCCTCTATAATAGAGTTGAACTTTTTTATTTGTAAAGTGGTCCTTAACTTTTAACCATTTTATATTTATGATCAAAATAAATAATATATAAACATATTTTTTTTTTAATAATTTAATAATATAAACGAAATTTTAAAACATATATAATATAATTATAATTATAAATATTTTTTGTGATTTTTTTATATTGATAGAATAATTGAGTATGAAGTTAATTTTGACCAATTATAATATTTTGGGTTGATTTTAAAGGTTTTGTTATAAATATCTATTTTAAAATTTGAGACTATTACTTGCAAAAAATAAATTATATAAAATTCTATTAATATATATATATATATATATNAGGCTATTATTTGCAAAAGATAAATTATATAAAATCCTAGTAATATATATAGAGAAATTTTCATTTGCATTTAATGAAAATTTTGCAAATGTTAAAACAAATGGGTTAGTTTGCAACTTTAATAAGTAAAAGATATTAATAGTAAAATAAAAATAGAATCTCTACGGAAAATTACTTAATAAAAATAGAATCTCTACGGAATATTCACCTCTATTATAGAGTTTCTCTATTATTGTAAAATTCTGTAGAGATTCTATTTTTTTTTTTTTTTTTTGTATGAATGTTAAATTTTATTCAAACAAAAGCCTTGTTACAATATATGCAGTCATTTGTAGAAACAGCAAAATGTTTAGCCGAACTTTTTAGATAAAATAACAGAAGTGTGGTCTTTAAAGTCTTGGACCAGTCCAAATGCAGTAGAGATCTTGGAGCTTATTGGGATGCATTCGGTGGAAGGAGGTGATCCTATTACGCACCATACGGTCTAGTGTGGAATAGATTCTATTTTTATTAAGGAATAGACTTAGAGAGTTAGATCTAAGTCCACCCCAAAACCGTAAATTGAAAGCGGATCAGACTGCAGAAGCCATATGAGTTCCTGTTTGTGCTCTGTTTCTTGCAGAGTTGGTTATTTACAACTTAAAACACACTAAAAGCTCCTCTCATATGATAACACGTGTCACCACTCCTTAATCTCCCTTAGGTCTCCTACACTCGAACAGAGTCTTCCTCTATTAAACCTGAAATGCTACCTCTGAGTCATCTAGAGTGTTGGATACACTTACAATGCTACATTAACCGTTGGATCAATTTTAGTAAGACAATCAACGGGTTAGATTCTCGACGAGGCCTTCATTGAGTTAACCAACACGTAACCAAGAAGGCTAATATAGGCCAAGCGCCGAAGCCCAAATAAGTTCCATTTGAATGAAACGAATCAATGATATAAAAACCAAATTATCAGGAAACTTTCTTTACAAAAGAATCAGTTTCTCTCTTGCTCTCGCTCTCCCCCTCTCATTTCACTCTCTTCTTCATTAGTCTCCATTTATTTTGAAACGTCATTGATACAGTACTTATGGATGTGTTCTTTGAAACTCAGAGTGGCGCAGAATTCTGCATTGAATTGGGTTACTGGGACACAGTGTTAGAGATCAAAAAGAAGATTGAGAAGTATCAACGTATCCCTGTTCCCATACAAACCCTTTTCTTCGAAGGCAAGGCTCTTCAAGACGATCTTGATATCGGAAAATGCAATATTCTCAACAACTCTCGAGTCCTAGTCTACGTCGATCACAACAACGATCAAGTTCTTCAAACGGAGCAGCCTCTAGTACAGTCAAACTCAATCGGAGATCTCATTTACGGTGAGGATTTTCCTTTGACAACCGAAGATATCTTGAATATTCGACCTTTTTACCCTGTTCCCGATGAAATCACTGACGTTCAAGATTCTCCGGTGAGGAACAACGATCAATCTCCGGGCATCAAAGGTCATCAAGATTCGACTGTGACGTCTCAAGATCTCCAAAAGGAGCAATCTCCACCGTCAGACTCAGTTAAAGAGAACACTGACATTCAAGATTCATCTGTGGAGGTGAGGAACAACAATCAATCTCCGGGCATCAACGGTCATCAAGATTCGACTGTGACATCCCAAGATCTTCAAACCGAGCAATCTCCACCGTCAAACTCAGTTAAAGAGGACATTAACATTCAAGATTTATCGGTAACATAAAATTTTATATAGTAGTAGTAATACTATCGTTGTTGCCATATTCCGGTGAGAGTAAATTTGCACAGAATATTATGTTTATTACGCCAACTATATGGTTCAGGTGAAAATTGATAGACCCATGAGAGTGTACGTCCGGAGGAAGAAGAGAGGAAGTGATAAGCTGGACGAATTGAAGTGAAGCTACAAAGGAAAAAGAAGCTGAACCAGCATTATATAGTTTTAGGTATATATTATCTTGTATAACAATATAACTAGAGAAAGGACCTCACTTGTGAGAGGCATCGTTTGAGTAGAAGGAATTGAGTAACCGAATCCCAAGGAGGAGCAAGATCGGGAGTAGTACTCATTGATCTCTTCTGTGTAATTTGGTTTGCTTATCAATATATATATGTGCAGATTCTTTCAAAAATACTGAGAAGCGAGTCGATTCAGATGCAACGTAACTGAGATGGGAATTATTTCTTTGTACACAAAGGGAGAGTATTGAACGAAGATCAGTCATTCGAGTGGAACGGTGTTGCTCATACCGATACAGTAGAGATCATTCCCGACCCGTGGCTTTGTTAAGTTACTGTAGGACTGTAGCAAAATTTCAATTCCATACATAGAAGAAAAACTATGATTACATTTTGCAACAAAAACGTTACTGTATTGAAGTCTCCTCTAATTTCCTTATAGCTTTTAGTCTTTCTTTAAGTCTCTTGCTTTATTCAAAATTTGCTTTCGGTTTCACGTACAGCTTTCTGTATATATTCTAAGACATGTAATTACTGTTGATCTTTAATTGAAAAAACAGAGTATGAGAGACAATAAGGAAGAACAGAGTATGAGAAACGATTATCTCTTTTACAGAAAACAAACTATTATTAATGGAAAATCTGTATGTGTTAAAAACAGAGACAACATCTTTTTATAGTTGTGAAACAACACAAACAATAAGAGTTGTAACTCTTCACTTATTAGTTATGACTCTTAACATAAATAACTACTTTTGGACAAGACACGACTCTTAATGTGTAAACTTAACAAACTTAATAACTTTATTATTACGAAACTCAACTATCATCCAACAATTACCAATAAAGAATTTTGACCTGGAACTTGTTGTTATTGAATTACATTTAAGCTCTCTGCATTCTCCAAAAAACCTTTCCGATCGGATGGTTTAAGATCATATCAAACAAAACAACCAACATAAGGTTATTAGAAAGTTAGAATCACAATCTACAAGCTTCGAAAACTGTTACCTCGCTTACTCAAGCAACAGTACAGCCGAAGCAGAATCTCAATCACGAATGGTTGGGTCTACGAAAGATTAACATTATTCCCAAGTCGAATCTAGACCTGAGAAACTTCTGATCTAATTAATAAATTTTTATCAATCTAACGAGGCAAAACAACCATAAAAATAGGAAAATAAAATTATCCTAAAAGAGAACTTCAACAACAAGTTACATTTCATTTATAACAAGAGGAAAACACCCTAAGTACGACTAAGAACAAAGAAGATGAATTAAGCTACAGTTTGTCGAATTGATAAGAAGAAGACATGTCAACTTTTGGATTACATATAAATCTTTCTTTAAACGCTGCGTTGGATCATTATAGTTATTTTAAGATGCTTCAACATACACACTAACTTAAGAAACACGTAACCAAGAAGACTAATAGGAGCCACGCCCAAACCAAAATATGAGGAAATTTTCTTTACATAACAATCACTCTCTCTCTCTCTCTCTCTCTCTCTCTCNTCTCTCTCTCTCTCTCTCTTAACTCTCTCTTCTTCACTCGGTTCTTAATTGATCTGGAAACACCATTGATACAGTCAGGGGCGGAGGCACTCTTGTATCAGGGGGGTTAGTTGACCCCTATTGATTTTGAAAAATCTACTATATATTCTTAAGAATAATTATAATGACCCCAATGCAATATAGTTTTTGACCCCCATATAAAATTAATGTATACTGTAAAATGAAAACGGTTCAGATTGCAGAAGCCATATGAGTTCCTTTTTGTGCTCTGTTTCTTGCAGAGTCGGTTACGACTTAATACAGACTAAAAGCTCCTCTCATATGATATCACGTGTCACCACTCATTAAGGTCTCCTCCACTCGAACAGAGGCTTTTCTCTAATCTATTACACCAGAAACCCTCTGGGTCATCTAGAGTGATTGATACACTTCAATGCTACATTAACCGTTGGATCAATTTTAGTAAGACAATCAACGGGTTAGATTCTTCGACGAGGCCTTCATTGACTTAACCAACACGTAACCAAGAAGGCTAATATAGGCCAAGCGCCGAAGCCCAAATAAGTTCCATTTGAATGAAACGAATCAGTGATATAAAAACCAAATTATGAGGAAACTTTCTTTACAAAAGAATTAGTCACTTTCTCTCTTGCTCTCTCGCTCTCCCCCTTTCTTTTCACTCTCATCTTCATTACTCTCCATTTATCTTGAAACGCCATTGATACAGTTATACAGTTATACTTAATTATGGATGTGTTCTTTGAAACTCAGAGTGGCTCAATATTCTGCATTGAATTGGGTTATTGGGACACAGTGTTAGAGATCAAAACGAAAATCGAGAAGTATCAACGTATCACTGTTCCCATACAAACCCTTTTCTTCCAAGGCAAGGCTCTTTACGACGATTATGAGTTCCTTGTAAGATCACTCTCTCTAATAACCCATTGTAGCTGAAACCATTGTCTCTTCAAGTTTATTTTATTTATAAACAGATACTTATCAGACCGTGGGTTAAAAGGTATCATAGAGCCTGTCTGGCTGTCTTACAAGACTTGACCCAGCTCCAGAAACTGTATGTGTCTCCTTTGTTAATTGAAAAGTTTTTGCGTATGGTAACAAAGGTACTTACAAGAGATTCAACAATACCTATATAATGGACTTTAGTTATCATATCTAATTTTTCCAATACAGCTCATCACAGATCTCCAATTACTAAATCAACAAATTTCACCAAAAAGAGAAGGTTTATATATTCGGAAGTCGATGAAGTGACGAATAACTTTGAAAGAGTAATAGGTGAAGGAGGGTTTGGAATTGTGTATCATGGCTTTTTGAATGATAAAGAACAAGTAGCGGTTAAAGTTCTCTCTTAGTCATCAACTCAAGGCTATAAGCAATTTAAGACAGAGATACTTAGCTTTCTCTGGAATAAAAGTAAGAAGTAAAAAATAATATATTGAGGAGTTACTTCAAAGTAGCACATACTTTGATACATCAGGATTAGAGTTCTTGCAAGTTGGATGCGAACACCCAATGATTCACAGAGATGTTAAGACCACAAATATACTTTTGGACGAACATTTCCACGCGAAACTTGCTGTGGACTTTCTAGATTTTTCCATTTGGAGTTGAATCTCACGTGTCGACATATAGCAGAATGGGTGGGGTTAATGCTTACCAACTACCAAGGGAGATATCAAAAGCATTATGGATCCCAACCTGAATGGGGACTATGACTCAAGTTCTTTTTGGAAGGCTCTTGACCTAGCTATGTCATGCGTGAACCCGTCTTCAGGGGGAGACCAACCATGTCTTATGTTATAAGTGAACTTAAAGAATGTCTCATATATGAGAACTCAAGGAATCTCTTGTCTCTACCAAGAATCACATTCATAATCACATGAGTTTAATTTTTACTTGTGTCAAATATTAAAATTTCTTTTCAGTCCAGACAATGTAAAATTGTTTAAACTTTGACCACAAGTTATTATTATTATATACTAGCGATTTCTAAAGTCTAGAGTTAACATTGCCACCTTAAAACTCTGTTTAAAACAGAGTGTTTAAAAACAGAGGTTTCTTGTCTAATGATGAGAGAGTAAGTTCTATGACAAGTGAGGAACCAAAGACTCTCTTCCTTTTCATAACATGATTTTGCAATAAACTTGGTTTGAGATTCATGAAAATGATGCTGGATATTGAACTAAACGCTTACTATCATATATTGAATCAAATTTGCAGAGTAAGGTATAGTAAGATATCCTCTATATATTTAATAACAAAAAAAAAGAAGAAAAGATGTAGTTCTATTTCCTAATTGAAAATTTAGAAATTAGGATGTTCTCAATTAGCACTAAGGACAACAAATTAAACCTAATCATACACTACACACACCTACTATTTCACAAGAACCAAGCTGCTACTCCTTTTTTTTTAGGAATTCTTCAAAACACCACCATTTTAGTTTTCTTTCCAAAAATACCACTAATATCAAATTATTGTTCATAAGTATGGAATTTTAAATCTTTGGTTTGGGTTGATTATTTTGCAATTTAGGGTTTAGTATTTATGGGGTAGGGTTTGGGTAGGGTTTAGTGTTTAGAATTTAGAATTTAAAGTTTAAAAAGTAAAAAATTTATTTTATTTTGGTGATATTTTTGTCCTAAAAACAAAAATAGTGGTATTTTAGAGAATTGTCCTTTTTTTTTCCCGATAACTTCTCCTCCTTTATAAACACACTAGATAAGGACCCGCGTATACGCGGGTTTTAAATAAAAAAATTATAACCTGTGTAAGGAAAAAAAATTAGAATACGCATACGCGGGTTTATAACTAAAATTTTATAACCCGTATAAAAAATAAAATTAGATATTCTGTAAAATATTTATAAATTACTTAAGTTAATTTTTTCTTTGTTTATTAATTAATAAATTTTTAAATTTATAGTTTTTTATTATGAATCATGTTTCAAAATTTCATATGTTCATCCGGTAAAATCAATCTTTACACATCCACTTCCTAAACGTTGACAAAATAATTTGTAATTTGTCAAAACGTGTAGAAACATACGAAAATATCACATTTAGATCAAAACCTCTATTATAACACAATAGTCATATCAAACATCTCTAAATCCTCGCATCCACAAAAATATTAGTATATTAATCCTAAATAATCACATCAAAAATAAAACATATTATACATTAGAAAACAATTCACCTATTCATCCAATGAAATAAATCATAGGGTATCTACTTACTAA
>OVBW01002980.1:0-10911 GCA_900406355.1 Erysimum pusillum
GCGACGGTTTGAATCATACGTAGTGTTTGGTCTGAAAGTCCCTGCAGTGTTCACGCAAATCTGTCCCGACACAGAGATGAAACCGTAGGTCACGAGGACGGATAAGACGATCAGCAAGAAATTGCTACGACCCATATTTCAAGATTATGCAATTTTTTTTGTTGTATTGAAATGGTAAAAGTTAAATAAGCTTATAAGTTGGCTATGTCAAAACTCAAAACTGGAGGCTCCAAATATTTTATGATTGCGGTCGAGTTTGGAGATAGTCATATGGGAAGTCAAAGTCTCGTAATTGAATCGATTAATTTAATGGAAAACTGGAAGGTCCTATAAGATCTGTGTTACGTGTTATCCGCAGCCATAAACAATTTATTATCTAAATATTTCAGGATTGAAAGTAAAAGATTAAAGATATTTCTTAACGTAGCATTAATTATGTCTCTGTTTTCAATTGAGAAGTTAACAAAATTATCTATATGTCGAGCTCGAGCGTGACGTGACATGGATTCGCCAAAAATTGGCTTCATTACGAACTAAGTAGCGCGCATAAATATGGACCGCAGCAACGTAAAGTACTTAATTATGATCTAAATGTTTCAGGATGAAAGTGAAAGATTAAGCATAAAGATTTCTGAACGTGGCATTATTATTATTTTTATTGAGAAAAACAAGAAAAAATCTATGTCAAGCGTGACGTGGTTACTTGGATTCGCCAAAATTGACCTGAATACGGTCACTGCATAATTCAGCAATTCCTATTTCTAAGTTAGGTGTTATTAGTAAAGTTTTTTCAATAACAAACTAACCACTCAAAACTCCAAATTTCCTAAGTAAATTTTCTATGCTGAATCAGTCAACCTGAAAATGACCCTTACGATACTATTCCTAATGTGGAAATAACAATAAAGCAAACAGAACATGTTGAAATTTCAACGAGGATTAACATCAGTGATTGTTGCTTCATCTACAGAACCAGCAAAAGACATGCTGCTCGATTGACCCGGCTCCACTCCCTGGGCTAGTGGGTTCGGTCCTCGTCCGTTCCTGAAGAAAAATCCAGGTGGCAGAGGCACAGGGAGAGTAATTGAGCTGGTTGTGATCATTTGGTAAATCGTCGACATTGTTGGTCGATCTGCAGGATTTTCTTGAACACATAACAGCCCAATATGAATGTATCTAATGACTTCATCGCTTTTACAATCTTCTTTCATACCGGGATCTACGAGATCAGGCAGTGTTTTGCTCTCCCAAAGTCTCCAGACCTGTAGAGTATAAATTATTATTTAGAGCTGTGATTACTATGTTAAAAGAATCAAAAAAAGTTTGGGAGTTTATTAGTTTAGAATTTCTCACATATGTGACTAAATTGTTAACTAAACCATCCATCTGGTAGAAGCTGCTATTCTTTTTGCCACTAATGATCTCAAGAATCAATACTCCAAAGCTGTAGACATCTGATTTCATCGAGAATTGGCCATGTGTCACATACTCGGGAGACATATAACCGCTGCAAAATAGAGGTTAGATTCGCAGAAAAAAGTTTCATTGATCAAACTTTATCAGGTCCATTTAAGTATACACTTACAAGGTTCCAACTACTCTTGCTGTATTGGCTACAGTTTGGTCCACTCCAAATATCCTTGCCATTCCGAAATCAGAGATTTTCGGGTTCATGTTGGCATCTAAGAGAATATTACTCGCTTTGAGATCACGATGTATGATTTTGAGCCGTGAATCTTGATGAAGATATAGAATTCCTCGAGTAATTCCACCGATGATGTTGCGTCGCACGGTCCAGTCCAACTGATTTCTCTTGTTAGGGTCTGCATATTCATACATAATCAATTAATCATAGTTTATATACAAGAAGAAGAAACAACAGATAAAAGTATATTTCGAGTTAAAACTAACATACCGAAGAGAAAATAATCGAGGCTTTTGTTTGAAACATATTCATAGACGAGTAACTTCTCTTCTCCTTGTAGCGAAAATCCTAGAAGTCTAACAAGATTTATGTGCTGAAGCTTTGCAACAACAAGAACCTCGTTCTTGAACTCTACGTCACCTTGTCCTGATGTTTTGGACAATCTTTTTACCGCAATTTCAGTGCCATTCATCAGCATACCCTTGAAAATATATACAAATTAAGCACATACAACTCTTCATAAAAGAGGCAAGTGAGGTGGACAAAGAGCGTATATACCTTGTAAACCTCACCAAATCCACCTTTACCAAGCTTGTTACGCTCAGAAAAGTTGCTTGTCGCGGCTTCAATTGTCTTTAAATCAAATTGAACAGATTCGGCTTCATTTAAAACCAATATTAAACTCGTTAGAAAGTTCCACTTCAATTTTAAGATCTAAAAAACCGAAACCAAACAAACAAAAAATGAACTCACTTGGAAGGTTTATTTCTTGCCCTTGCTTTCTTTTCTTCCAAATAACAAAGCCTACAACACTAATCAGTATTATTGTAACAACAAGTACAACAACGACTATTGCCGCAGTAGTTCCTCCTGAAATTTTTCTATCTGCACAAAACACAATGCACTAACAACATAAGTCCGCAAAGCCAAAAATTGCAACAAATTTTCTCTGAAAATGCTACCACAAAGACTTGCCATTCTTCTTGGTTATATTGGTTGGGTTGGGTACAGAGGGGGGTGGTGAAAGCTGGGTCGAAGGGGTCGGTGAATTTAAAGGACCAATACCATCAAAAGCAGCTGAGAAAGTATACAATTCCCACCGGAAAAAGCAACTTGGCCTTGACATAATCCCGCCTCTCTTCCCATGGTACCATGTGTTATAGGAATCAAGACTGCTCTCTAGGCAAAGTTTACAATCCTTTGAAGAAACATCTGGAGTGCATTGCATCAACACTGATATGTTCCCGTAAACCGGCACTGGAGATACATCCTTTGCATAATATTTACTAGACAATGATAAAGAAGAAGAAGTAGACGATGAATTGGTTCTCACCGAAGAAGATGTTCTTCCGATCATACGAGACATTAACCCGTCCCACACACTGTCAAATTCCTTCTGAATTTCTTTTCTTATGTCATTGAAATTGTATAACACATTATACGGCTCCAAGACAAGTAGCCCGAAGAAGGACTTGCTAGAGTAGTGGACAAGGCAAAGGGTTTCTGTACCTGACCATGAGTAAGCGTCTGTTTGGTTTGAACAGGACTGTAGTAAACTATCTGATGTGGACTGGATACATTGAGAGCAAACATCAGGTTCAGCACCTGGAGCGCACATCCCCACGGCGTAGACTCGGTCTGGACCAAGCCCAATCGAACCGTTGAAGTAGCCGTCGCGAGTCGTGACGTTAGAAGCGAGGGTGGAGAAAATGAGACGGCGGTTGTTGTCATAAGTACTATTGGGTTTGAAAGTACCAGCCGTTTTGTCACACGTTTGTGCAGAAACAGAAATGGCACTGAAGCTTATTATGAAGAAGAAGAAGAAACAGAGGATTGATTCACAACAATTCTTTGCCATTTTTTTTTTGTTCTTTAGGAAATGTGTGATTGGGGTTTTTGTTGGTATACTAGTGGATCTTATCAATATAATCACAACTTCTGAATTTTCTACATCAATGACCATGCCCATTAATAAGACGTCGACATTGACTAGTTTGGATTTTCGTGGGAGACTTTGTTGGATTTTCTAAGCCAATATTTATAGTTACGATTTTAACCTTATGAAGAATATACAAGTTAATCATTGGCCTAACTTTATTTTATCTTTTTGATGAAGGATTCAAATTTATTGGTCTAACTTTCAACTACTACTAAGACTAATGATCGATGCCATCATCTACGGAACAAGGTAAAAACATTACTATAATAGTCAGTACTCGGAATATTATGGACATGCTTGAACGACCCTGCAGGATTTTTCTTGAACGCATAATAACCCAATGTGAATGCGTTGACTTAATCATCATATCTGAAAAGTCAAAAATGATCGGGCGACATTTAATCTACGCCTCCACAAATAAGAAGCATAGTGAGTAATTTCTCTGTAAATTTATGTTGTAAACTGTAAAATGCTATAGTCAGATTTTTACTTTCTTCAAGCTGATTAAGATTCTATTATCATGGTGTCTTTCTGACTAGTGAGAAGGCAGAACACAACGACTAAAAAAACAACAATCCTCACTTTATTTGTAATTTTGTATAGTTTGTCGTTCTCATCGTGAGAATCTAGAAGCAGTTAGTCTCCATCTTACCTTTATATTTGCTGATCACCGAATCTTGCCGCATCTACACTGAAAAAAAAAATCGTTTTAATTGATACAAAAGCTTTAACAAAAAACATCAAAAAAATATAAACATTCATGTCCACTATTTATGAACCTAAGGAAATCTATTATGCATAAATGAGTGTTATAAAATTTTTGTTAAAGACTGAACTTCACTTTGAGAAATTTTTTTTAAAGTCAAAATATAATTGAGAAATTTTTTTTTTGGTGTATATATATATATAGTTTCTCATCCAGTCGTCACAAAACGGCAAAGGCTGCAACGCTACTCCATAAGGCAATATATGGAATATGAGACTTCCACCATGACTTCCGTGAAGAAGACTAAGTGTTATTAATATGCGACGTATACTCTTTACGGTTTTACAACCCACTCATCCTTCTAGATCGGTTGCCCCTTTCTCAAGTATTCTATTGTAAGCGTAATTTTACATGAAACCTAAAATCGTTAGTAACATGAGTTAACGGAGAATATCCATTCATTGTAGTCAAAACCCTAGTTTTAGCCAAAAACAATTCACTAATTTTCTCTTCCGTAGCCGACAAGGAAAACAATCGACTCACAAATCTCATTAAGGTTAAAAAGAAGCCCATGATTGGTTATGGGCCTGACTGCCCCACAGAATGGAAAGCGATAATAGATGAAATTATGTGATTCAGTTAGGGTTGTCAAATATTTTTCTCTGTTCTTACGTGCCCGAAAAGTAAGTAAATAATTCTCTTGATTTTCTCCGATTGCCTTACGGTGTCTCCTTCATCCAGAGCCTCCAAGCCCAACTAGACAAGATTTATATTGATGCCTATGAAGAAATTAAAGGACTTAGCTACAGAGAAGATATTTTGGACTGACGAAGACAAAAAAAAAAAAAAGTATGAAACTGAAATTGTTTTCCTTCTAGAATTTTCTGCATAGCTGATGTTCCGTAGAGAATACTATTAGTTAGTCTAATCTAAAACTCTGACATATGAAAATTCAAAAAAAAAGAAAGAAATATCCAGTATAGGATTAAAAAAATTAGAGAAAAAACAAAAGTAAATGATTGATTAATATGCCAAAATAAAATGTATTATTTAACATATAACAATCGCTTTTTTTTCAACATCGATTATATTAAATAAGATATGGAAACGATCGTGTTACAATCGCTTGATCATTTATTTTGTTGATTTACTCAATTACTCGTCAAGAAGATGTTATGGCTCTTTTGGTACTCCTTCATTTCGCCTTCCTCGAAAGCCTTATTAAGCCTTCCACAGTGCAACAAGACCATTCAAAAAAAAAAAAACCAGACCGTTTACTTTGACTTTGAATTTTGGTCCGAAGCTCCTCACAAAACCATCCTCTGTTTCACGATAATCTATCGGATTGGGAGCGACTAAAACCTAAATCGAGGAAAACCAATTATGTCTTCTTGGGCCTCTTTCATCTTCCTTTTCATTTTCTCCTTTCTCACTAGCTTCAGAGTTTTTGCTCAAGATCCTACTTACAGATACCACAGCTGTCCGGATACGGCAACTTTCTCTAGGAACAGCACTTACTTCTTCAATCTTGAAACCCTTTTGTCCTCTCTCTCTTCCCCCAACGCCTCCTACTCCACCAGATTCCAGAACGCTACCGCTGGGGAACCTCCGGACAGAGTCAACGGACTTTTTGATTGCCGCGGAGACCTCTCGCCAGAAATTTGCCGTAACTGTGTCGCTTTTGCCGTCAAGGACACCTTAATTCGGTGTCCGAATGAGAGAGATGCCACAATCTTTTACGATGAGTGTACACTCAGATACTCTAACCTTATAGTAACTTCTGCTCAAGATCCCACTTACCTCTACCATATTTGTCCGACAACTTTCTCCAGAAACAGCACTTACTTGACCAATCTCAGAACCCTTTTGTCCACTCTCTCTTCCCCCTACGCCTCCTACTCCAGCGGATTCCAAAACGCCACGGCGGGACAAGCCCCCGACAGGGTCACCGGACTTTTCCTCTGTCGTGGAGACTTATCGCCGGAAGTTTGCCGTAGCTGCGTCGCCTTTTCTGTTAACGAAACCTTATATCGGTGTTCAAATGAGAGAGAGGTCGTGATCTATTACGATGAGTGTACGCTCAGATACTCTAACCGAAATATTCTCTCAACTCTAAGCACCGATGGAGGAGTGATAATGTGGAATACCCAGAATGTCACATCTAACCAACAAGACCGGTTCAGAGATGTGGTCTTACCCACGATGAACCAAGCCGCCATCGAAGCTTCGAGCAGTTCAAGAAAATTCGCTGCGAGAAAAACCAATTTTACCGCATTACAGACTGTGTACGGACTGGTTCAGTGCACTCCTGATCTCACGAGACAAGACTGTTTGCGTTGCCTGCAACAATCCATCAATCAATTACCCGTTGATAAAATTGGGGCAAGATTTATTGTTCACAGTTGTAATTCAAGGTACGAGCTTTACCCGTTTTACAACGTACCTAAAGTGCAGCTGGATTCAGCTCCTCCTCCACCATCACCACCGCCAATTTCAATTCCGTCACCACCACCTAGTCTGAACAGTCGATTTCCTTTAATTACATGTATCAAGGCAATTTCGTTTGAGACATTCAAAGATTTGCTAAAATTGGTTCATTTATGTTCTAATACAAATTATTTCTATGAATACAGGAAAAGGCGGAAACTCCTCTGTCATAATCATTGCCGTTGTTGTTCCAATCACTGCCGTTCTTCTTCTTTTTGTATCTGTGTTTACTGTCCGAGCAAAGAGAAAAAAGACAATTGGAGCGATACTGTTTAATGGAAAAAAGAAAGATGTCAACAAAAAAACAGAGACGGAACCACTTGCTGAAGGTAAAAGACACCTCTTTTATAGGTCGAATGAATTGTCTGCTGTGTTCTTATGTTAATTAAGTTGTTGAATTGTTTCTCCAGGTGGGGAAGATATTACGACTGTAGGCTCACTTCAGTTTGATTTTAAGGCAATTGAGTCAGCAACGAATAATTTTTTGCCGAGTAACAAGCTTGGCCAAGGTGGATTCGGCGAAGTTTACAAGGTATTGCCATTGCATAAGGCTTCCACTGTAGCTATTTATCATTAGGATAAAGTAGTTTAGAGTTTTAAACCTTGAAAACGTTCTAAGTTATGTAAAACACCTCACCACCCTCTCCGGTTTGAATCGAAACAAATGACGTAAAGCTTTGATATTGGAAAAACTGAGAGTGGTGAGGTGTTTGACAAAGTCTTAATTTACATGATTTGTTTCACCACACCAAAATACTCTGTTTTTCCCCTGTTTCCAAATAAAATCTCACACACACAACTTTGAACATTGAGATGTAAATGGGATTAATAGCAACAACCTTGCAACTGCAAAGAAACTTTCTATACCCACAGGCCACAGTACCAGCAAACACAAAATCCTTCCTTATTTCCAATTTTACAGAGTTGCAGAACAAATTCCATCCCTTAATTATCTTCCTTCATTTGTAACAAATACTAACTTCTTCAGAACTGCATTAATTATAGTACTTCTTCAGTTTCATGATTAATCTTACAGCTAATTCTCATACTTATTATTATTTTAAAACTAAATTACTCTTGTAGGGTACATTTCCTAGTGGATTACAAGTTGCAGTGAAGAGACTATCGAAGACATCAGGACAAGGTGAAAGAGAGTTCGAAAACGAAGTTGTTGTTGTGGCAAAGCTTCAGCATAGAAATTTGGTAAAGCTGCTTGGTTTTTGTCTGGAAGGGGAAGAAAAGATACTTGTCTACGAGTTTGTGCCCAACAAAAGCCTCGATTACTTTCTTTTTGGTCAGTTAAATTCAATATAGCCTAAGATTGACTGTTCAAATTGCATGCCATTCTTTGTTTCTAACAATTTAAATACGCATGTGCAGACTCTACGATGCAAAGGCAGCTAGACTGGACACGACGGTACAAGATCATTAATGGAATTGCTAGAGGAATTCTTTATCTTCATCAAGATTCACGACTCACAATCATACATCGTGACCTCAAAGCGGGTAACATCCTCTTGGACGCTGATATGAACCCGAAAGTTGCAGATTTTGGAATGGCGAGGATTTTTGGGATGGACCAAACAGAAGCCAATACGAGAAGAGTTGTCGGAACCTAGTAAGTTTTTTCAATTGTCAATTATTACCTCTCTATAGACTGTAATATGCTTTTATGGACTCAACATTTTTATTATTGGCAGTGGTTACATGTCTCCTGAGTATGCGATGTATGGCCAATTCTCCATGAAATCAGATGTGTATAGTTTTGGGGTCTTAGTTCTTGAGATTATTAGCGGCATGAAGAACAGTAGTCTCTATCAAATGGATGGTAGTGTTGGCAACTTGGTTACATATGTGAGTATAGAGCCTTAAAATTTCCAATTTTATTTTGCTTTGCTTAACAGTGACAAAAGTATAAATTATTATTAAAATGTTCAATAGACTTGGAGACTATGGAGCAATGGGTCGCCACTAGAGCTCGTGGATCCGTCATTTGGAGATAATTATCAAACAAACGAAATTACCAGGTGCATCCATATCGCTTTACTATGTGTTCAAGAAGATGCTGAAGATCGTCCAAACATGTCAGCGATTGTCCAAATGCTCACTATTAGCTCGATCGCTCTAGCCGTGCCTAGACCACCTGGATTTTTCTTTCGGGGTAGGCATGAACAAGTAGGAGAAGTAAGTCCATCTATGGATGCGCTTGCTCTCTGTTCAGTCGATGATGCTTCCATTACTAGTGTAGCTCCTCGTTGAAAACAAAACTATTGACTAAAAGTTGTTTTGTTTCTAACATGTAATTGTAATAAAATATTTAGTGAATAGTTTTGTTTTAATGGATTATACTCTAAAAATGTCTAGTACGGATTATTGAACGTGTAACAAGAGAAAATATCCGATAGGCCAAAATGGATTATTGAACGTGTAACAATCGCTTCATCTTTTATTTTCAGTGAAAGTCTGTCGAATTACTCGTCAAGAAGACGTTATGGCTCTTTTCCTCTTCTCTTTTATTTCGCCTTCCTGGATTTGAGTTCGTCCACAAAACCGTTTACTTTGACTTTGACTTTTGGTCCGTTGCTTCTCACAAAACCATCCTCTGCACAGCTAAAGTTTTGAAATTGTTTTCTCTACAGAATTTTCGGCATAGCTAAAGTCTAATCTAAAACTCTAGCAAGTCGACGACACAAGAAAATTCTAAAAAAGAAATGTCCAGTAGTGGATTACAAAATTTAGAGAAAAAAAAGACAAAAGTAAATGAATGATTAGTAGGCCAAACTATATTATTCTTTTTTTTTTTTTTTTAAACCAAACTGTTTAGATTGATTGGTCCTTACACAAATTGTCTATTAGAGAAACTGTTGTATTAAAGGATAAAAAAAAGACTGCCTACTTTTCAAATATATTTATAAAATTTCTAGTTTTCAAATTACACTATTCAAAAATGCCTACTTTCCAACTAAATCTCTCTTCATAATGCCAATAACTTGACGATACTCGCCAAGAAAAAGTTGAAGTTGACTTTATCACATTCGTTAAGAGAGTCATAAACAAACAGAATGAAAAACAGAAACGAAAGGAGAATAAAATGTCTGGTTATGCCTCTTTTGGTTCTCTCTTCCTTTTTGCCTTCCTTACAAGTTTAAGATCTTCTGCACAACAACAATACCCTTATTACATCTACCATGTTTGTCCGAACACGACAACTTACTCCAAAAACAGCACTTACTCCTCCAATCTTAGAACCCTTTTGTCCTCTCTTTCTTCCAACTCTCCCGCTTTCTCAACCGGATTCTATAGAACTGTGGCAGGACAGAGTCCTGACGTGGTATTCGGGCTTTTCCTATGCCGGGGAGATGCCTCACCGAAAATCTGTCGTGACTGCATCGTCTTGGCAGTCAACGACACTCTGTATCGATGTCCAGAGAAGAAAGAGAGCATGATATGGTATGACCAATGCTTGCTTCGATACTCTGACCAGAATTTATTCTTGGAATCTTCACTCCAAAATGGAACAAATGGAATCATCTTGTATAACACTCAGAATGTTTCATCTCCCCAAAAATACCGGTTTAAAGATTTGTTGTTATCCACCATGAACCAAACCGCCACCGAGGCAGCAAGTATTTCTAGAAAGTTTGTAACGATAGAAGTCAATTTCACCAATTTCGACCGTTTGTATGGATTGGTTCAATGCATTCCTGATCTGACGAGACAAGGCTGTTTGAGTTGTCTGCAACAGACCATCGATCTCTTACCTACCGACAAAACTGGGGCAAGAGGTTATATGCCGAGCTGTTGTACAAGATACGACCTTTTCATGTTCTACCACGACACCAACAGTACATCACCTCCACCTCAGCTCGATTCAACTTCTCCACCACCACCACCTGGTCTGACCATTCGTTTTCCATTGATTACATTTTCAGCGCAAACTTTTATATTTAGACATTCAATATTTGGTCAATCAGGGGTTCCAACTATTTATGTGAACGCAGGTAAAGGCGGAAACTCTACTGTCATACACTACAAGATATAAGGCTTTTAACGTCAGGTTTAAAAAGTCTTTACGTCGGTACAAAAGTGATGCTAATAATACAACATCACTTTAAAAAATGACGTAACAAGCGA
>OVBW01002987.1:0-10901 GCA_900406355.1 Erysimum pusillum
TTCTTGCTGAAACTCCCTCTGGCATTTCTGTTGTGGGCGGAATGGGCCTATGGGGTTAGTAGCGTCTTCTTGGTCCAGCTCGACAACGGTGCGGTAGATGGACGCGTTGGTAAGGAGGACGAAGAGAGCTAGAGTAGCGCAGACGAGGAAGAGCTTGTTTGCCATTTGTTCTAATTGTGTATGTTTTTTGTTGTTTTTGGTTTGAGTGAAGAGTGAAGTGAGGGTTGGTTGGTATTTATAGGTGAGAAAGGAGATTTGCATGGCGATCACGTGTAAGAATGCATGCATATGTTTGTGGGTGTGCNTTGCGAGAGAGAGAGAGAGAGAGAGAGAAGCTACAAGATTGTTGTCGTGATTAGGTGTTGAAACCTCGAATGTGGAGGAGTGACAAGTTTCCTCATGATCGACATTAGTAACAATCCGACGATTTTTAATTCTAGGATGTGGTTGTTGGGAATTCTATATCATTCTATGGAAATGATCGAGTTTTTGCTCATCTAATTTGTTTGATTTGGGTGTTAAATTAGGGTTTTGAGTCCATCTTCTTGTAGAACGAATGGAGGGCTGACGCTTAACACAAAATTTCAATTAAAACCTCAATTTTTTTTCATCTACAAAGCATTAAAACAATCTTTGGCATTAGAATTTAGATTTAGTTGAGCAATTTGGTTGGTTTAACACAATATGAATTTGACAGGATTTATAGCACTCATATGTGACAGTTGCTTGGTTCTTTCGGTTAGCCTGCAAAGCATGTGGAGCTTGTCTCTTTTTCTTATCAATGCTTATGCTCTTCTGGTGAATAGAAGCCTTGAAAATCACTCGGTTGTTCAATGTTTCACTATTGTAGATGGAGTAATTAAGTACAAAATTGACCTCTCTTGATGTTTTGCTTAGTTATTAGAGAGATAGTGAGTGACTGTTTTATTTATCTCCCATTATTGCACTTCACATCAACACATACATTTGCAGCTACATCTGCATCTGCTGCCATAACGGTACTCGTTCAACGTTCTTGGACAATGTAAAGTAAATCACTACACAAGATTTGAGATCGCCACAACCAATGGCCTTCATCAGCTGTGTCTCCCTCATTTATCTTCAACTTCTGGTCTTTAGCAACCTACTAATTAAATAGCACACAAGACAAGATCGAGAGTAAGTTTAAAGAATTATATCTTTCTCGTTTGTTTAGAGTATGCGTTTCCAGAAAAAGTTTTGTGAAGCATATATACAAAGACTAGTGAGTGAGTTACTTAGTACCAGGCAAATACTCTTATCTATCTCTCTTATTGCTTTTGTATTTAATTTGATTGCAAATGTGATTCTTTAACTTATGGTTGTAGTGTATCCAGTTTTGGCATGTTAACCAATAAAGGCTATTACGATGTCTTGTAATTTTATTGGTTTTAAACCTTTGTTTACCTCCATTAGACTTGTTCCTTTGTATACGACTATTCTTTTTTGACGTCTATACGTCTTTTTAAATTATACTTTTTGTCTCCATGTAACCCCACCATGTGCACATCTTTTTTTATTTAAGAACAGTTTTTGTCTTTTGTCGCAAGACCAAAAGAGTCTTCCCTTGACAGGTATAGAGTGGTACGCATCAAGATTTTCACCCTTTTTTTTAGAAAAGTCAAAATTGTGTATAAGTTTTAAGAAAAATAAATAATTTTGGACAGTTTCCTCGTTTCGAAATTTTTTGCAGAAGAAAATTTAATATGATGGAAAAAATGATCAATTTGATGGACCACCATCGTCCAACACAGCTTCATATATAGGCGTCCATAAAAGTTTATGGATATTCATAGAAATTATGGGTGTTTATAATTTTAAAATAATTAATTTATAGTAAAATGGTTATATAACTAGAGGAAAATTTATATGAAAGAAATGAAGTAGGAAATTTTTTTGTAAATGCGGAAAAAATAAAAGATATGAAAAAGAGATCAAATGTTATTTGCTTGAGCACTCTTGTCACTTAAACACTATTTCTAACTATGACACCCCTGCGGCACCCATATCTTTTTACATTAGATCAAACTTGTTCTTTTTACTCGTAAGGATTTTCCAGAGCCTGACCAAAAAGATGTGGGACTCCATACAAATTAAAAAATAATAATAATAATAATAATAACATCATAATTTTTATAGTATATAAAACTATAGAGTAAAAGAAAAATAAATTAAAACAAAACTCTAATTTAAAAAAAAAAGAGTATAATAAACTCCTAATAAAAGATATTACAACTACTTAAAATTTTGGATTCACACAGTAGTTAAGGATTCATATACACAAAATATGTTATTTTTCATATAAACAATAATCTATATATAAAATTCTATAAAAGCTATATAAAACATTTAAGTGGTCCTTATAAAATTGGGGACCTCATTGCAATGTTTCACATCAATGTGTTCAAATACAGATCTGGGACTTTCATAGACCTTCACAGAACCGAAAAGTCTTTCCTTGGTATAGGTCCACGACTATAACAAAATTATAAACTTTAACAAATTTAGCTAAAATAGTCTAGTAGCAGTGAAAACTGCTCAACATGCAATATACATAATCAAAAAAAGAAACATGCAACTAATAAACTAGAGCAATTAACATTAATTTAAACTCTTTAAGAAATGACAGACTACGAAAATTGTTAAGCCTAATACAAAAAGTATATATCCTTGACCAAATGCGCTTTCGCAATCATCAGTGATTAATATACAACAATAACAACACAAAATGTTTTCCTCAATTATCTTTTTTTTTAGTATATATCTTTTTTTTTTGTTAAACGAAATACCGGGGAAGCTTGATAACCTTTACGTTTGATTAGAAACCGAGTACCATCTCCTCATTATAATATCGTCCAGTTTTAATAATTTACATCATCAATCCTACCAAAAAAATAATTTACATCATCAAATTTGGCAAGTTATATAATCAACAATATCATAAACAAAAAAAACAAATCATAGAGAACGAGTAATTTCAAAAAAAAAAAAAAAAAAAAAAAAAAAAAGAAAAAAAANTAGTGAACAAATATTTTGTTAGAAAAAATTTGATCTATATAATAATAACAATCCGAAAAAATACAAACGGTTATGTATTTTTATTGTAAACTTCTTTTATGGTTGTAGTTTTTTATGCTAATGGTTGTGTCTTTTTAACGGTTGTGTCTTTTCATTGTAAACTTCTTTTATGGTTCTGTCTTTTCATGCTAACAATTATGTCTTTTCATTGTAATTTTTTTTTACGGTTGTGTCTTTTCATGCTAACGGTTATATTTTTTTAATGGTTGTGTCTTTTCATTGTAACCTCTTTTACGGTTTTGTATTTTCATGTTAACGGTTGTGTCTTATTCTTGTAACTCTATTTTACGGTTATATTTTTCTTTCAACTCTGTTTTACGGTTGCTTCTTTAAACTTCTTCTACGGTTGTGTTTTTTTATGCTAACGGTTGTGTCTTTCTATTGTAAACTTCTTTTATGGTTGTGTCGTTTCATGCTAACGGTTATGTCTTTTTAATGGTTATGTATGTACCTTATAAACTTTTTTTTACGGTTGTGTCTTTTCATGCCAACGGTTGTGTCTTTTCATGGTAACGGTTTTGTTTTTTTAACGGTAGTGTCTTTTTATTGTAACATCTTTTACAGTTGTGTCTTTTTCTTGTAACTCTATTTTACGGTTACATTTTTCCTTACAACTCTTTTTTACGGTTGCTTCTTTTCATTTTAAGGGTTGTGTCTTTGTAATTATAAATACCATTGCTTTTTTTCATTGTAACTTTTCGTAAACAATTTTTTTTATTTTTTAATCTAAAACATTTCTTCTCAGATTGTGTTTTTTCATCATGACTTTTCATAAATAAATATATTCCTCAGTTTTCTTATATACTATTTTTCTTTAACATTTTTTATAATCTAAAAAAAAATATCTTCAGATTATAAATTTCTGTAAAAAACTTTACGGTTGCGTCTTTATAAAAGGTTGTGTTTTTTTAACAATCATATTTTTTAACTCTATTTATTTGATAATAACACTTTCTACAGTTACGTTGCGTCTTTTCTTCGCAACTCTTTGTTAAATATATTTTAAAATTTTAATTACTAAACTTTTTTTAGAAAGTTGTGTCTTTATTCTCTCTTTTCATTTTTCAAATTAGTTTTCTGAGAAACCTGAAGTATAGTTTGTTAGAAACTTTATACAATCAACGATACAAAATTTGATAATTTTATCTTGCAAGAAATACGTTTTTACTTACACTAATCACAAATATTTGTTTAGGGGATTGTCAGAAATAAAGTTCTACCATCTTACAAACTATTTTTACTTATTAAAAGAGAAACTATCAAGTAATTTTTTTTTGGTAGATTATTAAGGTAAATTTTGTGTAACACATATATTTTTATTTTAATTAATAAAATAAATACCTTCCACTAAGAGTGATTGCTATGATATTTTATATAATAATAAAAATTTGAAAACTATTTTTTAAAGTTGAGTCTATTTATAGTAACTTTTCATAGAATATATTTTAGATATTTAATTAGTAAAATAGTTTTATCTTTAAATACTGTGTTTCTGTTTACTATAGCTATAGTATAGTTTTTTGTTAATACCTTTTTATTAAAAATAATAAATTTTTGTCGTAATTCTTCGTTTATACAGTTTTGTAACAATGTCAATATATGCTCTCAAAGTTATATCTTCTTATACTTAAATAGATCTCGTATTTTTACCATAATAAAAATCAATAGAACGAATTTTAGTATTAAATTTTCCCCCATAATATCGCGTCCTGAAAACTAGTTAGTTGTAATAAAATTCAACACATAGTTTTATATTCACGTTTTTAAAAAAATATATATATACAATTTATTCGAAAAACCTTTGTTACCATATATTAAATGCATCGTTTGCTTTAAACCCTACAAAAAAACTTCTAAAGATAAACTTCTTCTTCGTCTTCGTCTTCGTCTTCGTTTTTCGTCTTCGTTTTTCGTCTTCGTCTTCGCGTACTTACGTGGCCCTAATCTAGATTCTTCTATAAATGTAGAGCTACGCTGATCACAAAACCATAAAACTATCAAAGTAACCAAAAAAAAAAAACTCTTGAAACATGGGACTTGTGACAAAACAAACCCTCTCCTTTCTAATCATCTTCCTACTACTTGGCTCCCTTTCAGTCTCTTACGCTTCTGTTCCTCGGAAACTAAATCCACATCGACGCCTGGGATTTATAAGAATCCCGAAAACCATCCCCCCATGGATGCGCAAGCTGAAACCTCCAAAACCACACCCACCGCCTCCTCCTAGTCGAGGCGTCTTCCACCCTTGACCTCCACCGGATCGGATACTCTAAGGCCGGTCGTTGTCAAGTCTCCCACGAAACTTCCAACATTCCCCTAATCTATGTCGTAGTCAAATTCTTCAAGCATGTGCTTGCTTCTCAGTCGTTTTGATTTAATACAATAAAATATTTGTTTCGATCCCATGATGATCTGGGTTAAATATATGCTTTACTTTACTTTGCTAGTATATTAAGTGTAATAAAGAGTGTTATCTACGTTGTGATAAAATAAAGAAGAATTTGATATGTTATTTACTTATAACAATAGAGTACGTACTTACATGGGTTCTTCCTCTTATATAGGCAAAGAGAAAGGAAAACACAACTAATTACATATCCTAGTAATGGCTAGAAATTCCTAATAACTAAAGCTTCCTAATAGAAAAACTTCCCAAATATACAAGATCTTTAACACGTTGAACCCTTGACCAAATATATTTGGTTTTTAAATCAACAATGACTATGACTCTGAATGGTGATGATACCGTACCTCAAAATTGTACCGTAATAGTAACATAAATATTTATATATAATTTGTATTATTCCATACGTTACCATTCATAGTCAATATAATGGATTTCTCTATATGTCTTTTAAGTTTTAACATCTTTTTCTATATTAGATTATAAAAATAAATTCATTACAAAATACAATTATCCTGCACGGGACGACATAATTTAAAGTGAGATGACCACTACGAACCTACAAAATCCCGTTATTAAAGTATGGAAGAGACAGTGTATATAAAATTAGTGATTCTATGGATTAGCTAATACATTTATTTATATTAAGGGGTTGAATGGTGTATACCACTTGTTCGCGTTTTTACATTTTGAAAACATGACTTCTCTAGGGATGGTATCGACCTGCACAACTTTAGTTTTTTTGGCAGATTGACATATTTTTAGTAAATCCGCCATAACTTTTAAACCGTCAGTGATAATGACTTCAGACACTTTAGAGATTAAATCTAACTCTTCTAATTTTCTAATGACATAAATTAAATATCAGTATTTATATAATTTGGTTGTCAAAAGAAGTCTTTCAACGAATACCAAACTTCATATATCTTTCCAAATATGTGTTTTCATCTCAAAATGGTCAATTTTCCTTGAAAGCCTCTAATCTTGCTCCAAATCATTCTTTCACCTAAAATGACTCAATAAACACTAAAAATACTCTATGGGATGTTAAAACCATATTCGAAAATTAGAGTCAAAAGTGTTATATACTTTGAGATATCAAGCCTCCACCTCCACCTCATTCATTTTTACCCTCACTCCCAACCCCCTACTACTACAGCTCACAACCACTACGGCCGCATTACTCATTATCTCCAGCACCACCAACTTATCACTATCTATCCCCACCACCTTCACCAACGGCACTATATCCATATCCTCCACCATCACATTCACCGTGTACTGGATGGTCACGTGTATTGTTTGAAGATTCCCAAAATAACCATATTCTCCCCAAAAGTAGTCAGCATTATCCAATGACGACCAACTAAAATTAAGTACAAATTTGAGAGACGAAAAGCTATCCCTTTAATGTTAAAGGTTGAAATCAATCATCGAGAATAGAAAAATTTTTACAACGTAAGATTTTAATATATATATGTTATAATATATATATTATAACGTAAGATATATGTTATAAATTTATAATATATATTGATATATCATTATATACTCATATATATATCATGATGCGCGGGCATTTTATAGAGTGTTAGTTTACCTTTATTTTGAGATTATTTGTTATCCTTTATGCTGTACCCCTCGTTGGGATGGTTTGTACCCTTTGTTCTAATGCAATGAACTGACCAAATTTTATTTTAAAAAAAAAAAATTAAAATCGCATTGGGCCCCAAAGTTGGACACACGGCCCTAGATAAGGTCCAGTGTTGAACATTCTGCATGGTACTGTTTATGAAGATTTCGCCCTCGCCAGATAATATATAAATCGTCGCCTGTGCCACCAACGAACGATTGGCGCATTGGTAGAACTCACGGAGACACAAACTGTTATCGGCTGCCACGTTATAAACAAGAATGGAGAAAACTAAGTCCAATCAGGAGAAAACCTCATCATAGAGTAATGATTAGTCGGAGGTGATCTCGCTCTCTGCATTACTGCATAGCGTGTGTCACAAAGACAGCGATAAGTGATTGGTTGTAATTATTAGAGTAGTGATTAAGTATAGACTAATTAAGGGCACAAACTATAAAATAATGTTAGTCGTCTTATACTTAGATGGTTAAACTTAAACTGTATATATGATTCTTTTGCTATGACGCACGTTTACATTTCCTTAACATCATTATTAATTTAATATTAAGAAATGATTACATGAAAACACACTTTTTCGCACACCCACGCCATACGTTGGTGCAACGTTTTGGATTCATCTACAAGTTTGGGGCCATTGGAAGCTGTACAGTATAGGAGATTTAGGGAGGAATGTAGGTCAAATCTTAAATTCGAATTTTGGCAGCGGAATATAACTAATATAATTTAGTTTTTTTTTTTTTTTTTAAACTTTGGAGAACTATAGACCGAGTTACTCATCGACGTAAAGCTCGACTTATGCCACGCAGAATATGGTCTCAAGTGGTCTTTCAGTCCGAAGATATTGCCACTTTTGTTATTGAGCAAAAAAAGAAAAAAGCCATTAAACCTCTTTTCCATGGTTCATCGAAAAAATATTCATGTTGATGACACTCAATTAATTCTCAAAATTTAGCTAGAGTAGCACAGACGAGGAAGAGCTTGTGTTGCCAGTTGCTAATTGTGTATATGTTTTGTTGTTTTTGGTTTGAGTGAAAGTGAAGTGAGGGTTGGTTGGTATTTATAGGTCGAGAAAAGAGATTTTGCATGGCGATCACGGGTTTGCGAGAGAGAGATAGAGAGAGAGAAGCTATAAGATTGTTGTCGTGATTAGGTGTTGGAACCTCGAATGTGGAGGAGTGACAAGTTTCCGCATGATCAGCATGATCGACATTAGTAACAATCCGATCTTCTTCGATCACACAAACATATACCAAAAATATAAACTATTACTTTGATAGTAATTAAGGTGGTGGATGTTCATGTCTCTACTCTTTTTTTCATTGGCAAACATATATTTTCAGAAAAAGTCGATAATACTTTTTTACCAAAAAAAAAAAAAAAAAAAAAAAAAAAAAAAAAGAAAAAAAAAAAAAAAAAAAAANTAACAGGTATAAAGTATAGATTCTACTTCAAACATTTTTTTTATAATAATTATGTAAATTTCATTTAAATGAAGAGTTTGTAACAATTACAAAAACTTTACGTAAAACATCACCACTGGCCAAAAAAGATAAAAACAAGGTAGAATCTAACGAAAATATGAGTAGAAAACAAATCTAGTCAAATTTGAGCCAAACTTTCATAAGATTTCTGAACCGCTTGCGTTTCTTATTGGCAATGATGGTTCTACTTCAAACATAAGGGAAACTACTCACGATTTGCGTGTTATGTCTTAGAGTATTGGAGGGAGAGTTGACACTGATTTAGTGATTTGGAAATGAAGATAATCCCGACAAACCGGGGATTTTGGTATGATTAATAAAATGAATACTCTGGCCCAAGATTTGATTAGCATATAATAATGGTGTGGTCACATGCAAAGATCCATCATGTTCTTACAACGCATGTACGATTGGTTCTTATTATCCCATTCCCTTTTAATACTTAACAATAACAAACAAAATTCTTATTTTATAGGAGCAGATTCACGGGTTACACTATTTTTGCTACAGAACAGCTATTACATGTACCCGCCAACTATTAATTATATATATATGTATTTCCCATATATTAACTATATATATATTTTTCTGTTAACGACTCCGACTATGTCATAAAAATGACAAATCTATGCCATAAAAAGACGATAATTAAAAAAAACAATTTCATAGATAATCATCAATCACGGACTTAATCACTTCTTGTGGAAAGCTGAGATATTAAAAAGCCTAAAAGGTATGAGGAAAAATGAGTTCTAAAACGTAAACCAATATTAAAGTTATCTAAATGTAATATCGGTTTTATATAAGACATTAATACAATAAATATATGAAAATGGTTCAGATTTACTAGTTTACAAAAACTGGAAGAAACGCTACCATTCAAAAATATTTTGGTTACTTTCAAAAAGCTATGTATCTTCTTACGTGAACTACTATATAAAGTGACTTCACACTTGATGTCATAAAAGAAAAAAAGGTGACTTCACAGTAATTATTCGATCTATACGTTTTTTGAATAGTTGAATCTTGAATCATTAACTTGAGTAATTTCTTAAAAATAAACATAATTTAGAGATAAAGTGAATCACATGTAGATTCATATAGGTTTTTACTTTTAAGTTTGAACTAAGTGGCGATTGATGGTTTATGATTTTTATATGTTTCAGTTTTGAATTCAAGTTTTGACAATATAAAAGAGGAAAATACTGGGACCATTAAAATCACGGTAATTAGTTTCACCGTTAATTGGTCATGTTGTAATTTTGTAATCTTTGACCTGAATGGATATACGAATAGTTTCGTGAAGTCTTAGCAAACACTTTAACTATTCGTTGCTGCATATATAGCATACATCTGTAATCTAATTAATAGTAATTAATTAAAGGATTCATTAACAAATACAAACACTGACCACTATCATTATTTTTGACATTGATTATACATAAAACATACTTATAGCTTTGGACCTAGCTAGAATTGATTCTTTTTCCTCTATTTGCGTGTTTGTTCTATGCTACAAATCTACAATATATGTAGGTCGAGACAAAAGAACTATAGATTCCAAAAAAATTGCCTAAAATCCTCATGTAAGAAGTGGACCCAATAAATAATCAAAGGAGCAAAAAAAGAGGACGGATCTCTTTGCTACTTTATGTCTTTGTGGTTTCAGAAAATTGAGGTGTCTGTTCAGTCAGATGATAGTGACAAGTTCCTTCGTTAGTTGTTTAATTCGCCAGTCGCCACTTGCCAATGCCATTGTAGTTTTCAGAAAATTGAGAGGTATCTCTTCAGTCAAATAATAATGACAAATTCATTCATTAATTGTCTTGCCACTAGCCATACATTACAAATTTTTCTCTCATGGTCGCAGTCTCGATCGCAATTTGTTTTTTCTTGGAAAATTCACAACATTGTAGCCTAAGTATGTACTATTACTCGAAAGTCGAAATGGTAAACAGGGCTGTACCTAAATTCTTAGAAGTCTCAAACAAATAAATTAAGTGTTGCGTACTCGTGTATAATATCATAAAAATGCTCATAACCCACTTAAAAAAGATTAAGTAAAATAAAATTCTAAACTATAGAAACATTTTTGATTTATAACAAAAAAAAAAAAAACAGTTTTACAACTACGAACATACGAAAATTGCGGAAGGTTTGACGAAAACCTTTTCGTTTTGTCTTCATATTCTAGTCCAACTTCAATTATCTTACTCGCAATTTGGCACGTTCATATCATCACGGATGATAATAATGAGAACATTAT
>OVBW01002991.1:0-10891 GCA_900406355.1 Erysimum pusillum
TGATGCGTCTAGACGCACCGATTTAATGCATCCAGAAATTCCAGATTTTTTTTTTGGATGAGTTTACAAAATCCATCTAGACGCAGCAATCAGTTCACGTCCCTAATTAACATTAAACGAACAATGATATGCATTTGCGTCTAGTTACTGCGTCTAGCGCACCAAACGAACAGGCCCTTAGACTATTGTTACGGAGATTTAGATATGAAAGAGAACTCATTAGAGTCTCTAAACACCAGGGAATTGAGCCGTGGAGGTTGTTGTCTGATAGATCTAGGACCTTTAGAGACCTTAGTCCACATATTGATCGAGGTATCTCTCCGGTAAGTTATTATTAGAACTCGAAAAATAATGGAGAGACCTTGACGGGATGAAGAGTGGTCCTTGGAAAGCATTTGAGCTTAGATCTACATAACCGACTTTACTCCCAGAAGAAGATTTGAAGGTATCATTGAAACCACTGAGAGAGTTGTTAAAGAGAACTACATAGGATAACTCTGGTAGTCTCCACAACCAATCTGGTACTTGACCTTTGATTTTGTTGTTGGAAAGATCTAGAATATCTAGATTTCTCCTGTTTCTTATGAACTCAGGGAACTCAGTGATGTTGCAGTCTCGCAAGGACAGATCAATCAAATTTGATGGAAAATCTGAATCAGAAGTGATGTTTGCTGTAGAAAGAGGGATGCCCGAGAGATATAATTGTTTTAGATGCTTGAGAGGCGAGAAGACATTTAAGTCAACCGGACCGACTTTGGTGTAACTGTTATGGGAAATAGATATATAAGCGAGATTAGGTAAGAGAGAGATATTATCAATCCCAAGTAGGTCGTTGGGTTGGTTATAATCCAAATCAATATCACTCAATGAGGGAATTTTGAGTAGGGACGAAAGAATGGCTCCCGTAAAAGAATTATCTTCGGCATAGAAAATCTTTAATTTGGAGAGTTGGCTAACGTTAGGTGGAAGGGAACCTGTGAACTGATTGGAATAGAGAGAGAGAAAACGTAGTTGGGTCAAATTGTAAATTGTAGCTGGCAAGTTTCCACTAAGTTTGTTACTCGCAACATCAAAATAGGTCAACTGATTAAGATTTCCAATAGAAGATGGGATTTCACCAACAAAATTGTTTGAACGAAGATTGAGTTCGGAGAGATGAGAAAGGTTACCAAGTGAAAACGGAATCTTCCCTGAGAATTTAGAGCTCAAAAGGGTCAAAGAGGTCAAATGTTTGAGGTTGATAATGGAGTCAGGTATGGTACCTGAGAAGGCTGTTTTTTTCAATTCTCAACCTTAGCAAAGAGTTATTATTTTCACCAAAAAAGGGAATGATAAGAAAGATCAAGAGACACCAACTTGGTTAGCTGAAGAAGGTTGATTGGGATTTGGCCTGAAAGTGAAGAATGAGAAAGGTCAAGTCTTTCTAGCCTTATGAGTTTATGAAACTCAGCTGGTATTGGTGAATTGTTGAAATCGTTGTAAGCGAGATTCAGATCACGGAGATGACGAAGTCTAAAAAGGCTACTGTTGGATTTGAGCTTGCCATGGAGGTGGCTGGAACTAAGGTCTAGCCCGATCACTTTGCCAGACTTAGTATCACACGTAATACCATCCCAAGAACAACAATCACTTTTGTTCACCCAAGATTCTGTCTTCGGATAAGAGAACCCATGTGAATAACCGATAGCAGGTTTTTGGATCAAAAACTCAGTCTTGAACTCAAGAAGGGTATCCCTTTGGTTGGGATGACACAAGTGTTTTGTAGAAACAACAAAAGTGTTTAGAAAACTTGAAACGAGAAAAAGGAAACAAATGGAACGAAGAAGGAAGCTCATTTTCTGATGATTAGACAAGAAAGCTTTCATATTTGTGAAAAAAGAAGTAATCTGAGTAGTGATGATTAATTAGTGTTGTGGATCACTACATTTATATACAAAACAAACACATGAAGCTCCATTGACTTGATTATTTAAAGTCTTTTTTGGTGAAAAGTCTTCCCCACTAAAAATCTTATGAGTCCTTCCAGTGGACTTGATTGCGACTAAACTCCTTGACGCCAAAAGAGCAATTATGTTTTGGAAATTTGGAAACGAAGAGCAAAAATCATTCTCAATTAGGAAAGGGAAATTGGAGTTTAGTGAGGACAGGTAGAAAAATCCAAGTGCCGTGTAGCTTAAGCTAATCCTTCAACTTCAGATGGTTTGGTTTTTATATGAGCCAACCTTATGAGTCTTTGAAGTCTTTTTGATTAAAAGTCTTACGACTCCATTCAGTGGACTTGATTTGAAAGAGCATTAAAGGCAAGATTGCGACTACGAAACTCGTTCTTAACGCGAAAAGAGCAATCATCTTTAGAAAATTTATTAACGAAGAACAAAAATCATTCTCAATGAGCAAAAGGAAATTGGAGTTTAGTGAGTTCAAGTAGAAAAATCTAAGTGCCGTGTGGCTTAGGTAATAACTGCCTCTCATATTCCTCACATTAAATCTATATTCCAATCCATCCATCAACTTCCACTTCCCATAAATAACGCTAATTAATTTTCTAGCATTTTCTTGCAATCGATATAACACGGTTGTTCAAAACAAATGTTAACTAATCAGATTACTAATTGTCGTACACTAATTCAAGATGAAATCTAAACAAAACACATACTTGACAGAGATTGCTTACTAGTCGCGGTTACTTGAACCTAAGTAACATTTGCAACATATTTAACCAATAATAGCCTACCTAACGTAAGGTGATTCTTTTCATATTGTTCAAGTGTTGATGTCTCATTGTGGAGTAGATTTAGCGTTGGCTTGTGCTTAGGTTTGTGGTTTAGTTGGCTAAGCTGTTGGAGGAGCTAGTAAGGATATAGGATTGTTTAGTGTTGTTGCCTTTTATTGGATTTTGCTCTGTGCTAGCCGACCTCGAAGAAGAGTTTGGTAGAGGGAGCTAACGCTTTGCTTTCCTATGGTTCATGTGGTTCCCGCCCTGAGAAAGCTCATGGATTACTCAAAGAGAATCTCATCGGATATGGAGGGAGTTAGTGATTGAGAGCTCTATGGTCTACGTCATTGACGTCTCAGTTCTTTCGGGCTACCAGTGAAAGGCTTAAGCTTGCAATTAGTTTGGCTTTCTAGGACTCGGTCTTTGCCGTTTGACTACCTTTATCTTCATCATTATCATGGTGTCTTCTTGATGATTCTTCAAAATCTATTTATCACTTTATTGACTACGAAATCTAAATTGTTTTTTTTGTTTTTATGTCAATAGACTGATTGTTTATTTGCTTCCATGTTTTTTTTTTTTTTTGCATGGAATCAATGTATAAAAATTAATTCATTGTAATTATTAATCCTTTCATTTATAATGAAATATTTACTTTCTTATGAGGAAAAAAAAACTAGATGATGAAAAAAAGTTAATTGTTACATTTCTCTCTATCTCACATTTATTTTATTATCATTATCCCGATACTTCTGCAGGTATAATTATTTATATTTTTATCCATCCTAAAATCAAGGGTTAAATTACTAGATGACCAAATATAACACCCTTATTGGCAAAATAACCATGCGTCAGAGAAAATGGGAAAATAACGTTTTCTGACTGATTATTTGGACCAATTTACCCCTCAACGAAGTAGCTCAACTTTTTCCACATACAGACTGTGTCAGAGAAATAGGGAACATTTAATAGGGAGCTAAAAAAGTAGAGTCATCGTTATTTGTTTATAGCGGTATGCAATATCTGTAAATAACATGTCACAATATCAGATAAAGTGCTGAAAAATACAGTTAAGCTAATTAACAATTTAACAATTATGAGATTTAGATCCTAGATTCTACACTTGGTTACGGATTAAATGAGAAGCGTGAGAACTAGAGTTACGGGTATTAATACAGTTAATTGAAATATAGTTAGGGTTTTAAAAACATATGCTAAACCATTTCATCAGTAAGTATATGACTATATTATTATACTAAACATTTGATTACGATATACATGGGCATGAATATCTACTGTGGTAACCCAAAACTCTATACACGTCAAAACAAAAACACTTAGTTTATTACATGGGTTTTAACAACAAAACATGGCATTCATGAAATGGAGAAGGGAGAGCCCCCAAATATGAACCAGAGCTCATGTTTTTTTTTTACAACTAACTGGCGAGTTAAGAGGAAGTGAATCAGTTTCCCGGAATAAGCTGCATCGGTTGGGACGTCTAGGAATTTCCCAAACTGAGATTCAGAGATGATTTGAAGTTCATCCTCCGGTAGCGAGGATCTTATGTCTTCTATGATAGATAAATCTGCATACTCGTGTACCCGTTTCCCATTTGTCTCAGTGCCTTCTTTGAATAGCCTCCGTGGCAATCCGGTAGTAGACATCTGTTAAAGAGAACAATATGGTTGGGCATGAGTTGGCCCTGTAGATAAACATGGGTAATGAAATTTTACAGAAACCACCGGGGTTTAAAAAAGGTTATGAACAGGTACCATGTAATACACACTAGTTACGCGAAAAATAGTAAAATACATGTGCTTTTACTTTAATCCATGTGTTTTAAAAACATGGCATAAATACCTATTGTGGTAACCAAAAACTCTATACACGTCAAAACAAAAAAAAACTTGTTATTTTAGTTTATTACATGGGTTTTTACAACAAAACATGGCATTCAAAAAAAAAGTGTAATTCTACTTTAATCCATGTGTTTTTCAAACATAACGTGAAAAACTACTATATAAACCCAGAACTCCATACCCGTTTTAAAAAACACCTGTGATTTTACTGCATTTCATGGGTCTTAGCAAGAAATCATGGAAAAACAACGTTGAAAACCATTAAATCAAAGAAAAAAAATATGTGTTTATACAATATCCCCTGTTTTTTTAAAACCATAAAGTTGGCGAGGTAGCGAGGCTCTTATGTCTTCTATGATAGATAAGTCAGCATAGGAATGTACCCACTCCCCATTTGGCTCAGCGCCTTTTTTGAATAGCCGTCGTGGCAATCCGGCACTAGACATCTGGGAAACGGAAATAAAAGGTAAGGCAAGTGTCGGAACTGGCTATGAACAAGTATCATGTCATTGAACTATATTCTACGGTTTTTAATAATATGACATGCGCATCTCATATGTAACCCCAATACTAAACAAGCAATGAACCAAAAACCATGTTCTTTTACAATATCAATTGTTATTTTCAAACATTCATCAAATTAAACGAGGTTCATGATTTATAGATTTAACACCTAGTTTATTAGCTAGTTTCTTGTTTTACAGAATGAACTCATGTGTTCTTTTAACTATGTTCGTGTACAACCGAGCACATGTAATTTGAATTTATCCCATGAATTATTAAAACATAACATGAACATCTACTATGTAAACCCAATACTCTTCACACCACGAAGCAGAACGAACCTTGTTCGATTTGACGGAGCAGAGGAGCAAGATTTTGTGTAATCGGAGGGAAGGGGTGGGTTGAAATAAGCGTCGCCGGGTTTAAATACAAATTCGTTATCCAAAAAACTTGGTGCCCTAAAATTGAAAACGGAGAAGACACAAGAAATGTAAGGCGAAGGATTGAGAGGGGGAAATTATTAAAAAGAAATAAGTAGACGGAAGGCGAAGAGGTTCATCAGGAACTAACCATGTGTTTGTCGGAGAAACTGAACCAGATTCGGGATGGAAATAAGAAATCGAAGGGATGAATCTCCGATTTGATGCCGTGTTTGCCTGAGAAACTGAACTAGATTTTGTGGATTCGGGATGGAAATAAGAAATCGGAGGCATGAATCTCCGATTTGACGCCTAATATTTGACACAACAAAGAAATAGTAATCGGAGAAGAAAATAGGGAATGCCGGAATGGAAGGCGAGGGTTGAGAAACAGCAAATGTTCAGAAGGAAATGAGTAAAGGAAATGCGAAACGGTACCTCGGGACCTAGGGTTTGAGACGGGAACTGTTTATTTTCCCCCAAAAATTTCTGAATAAATTTCTCATACTTTGGAATTGAAGTTTAGCGAGTTAACTACAATATCGCACTGCGTCTATCCCTTTAATAGGTATAGTCAGTCACCTATTCCTTTTCTGTCTTTCGCTTGTCGGGTCTAATGAAAAGGGTAGGGGAGTAATTTCTTTTGCGTTAGCGACAGGAACTGTTTGCCCATAGTCATTTCGTATATTATTATCGATTCTGAGGTCATTTACTATAAATTCCCTAAAATCAAACAGTATTTATAACATTAATATATTTTTACAATGCAGTCAAGCAAAGTTTGAAATTTCATTGTTTTTAGTTTTTTACTTTTAGAATAGTTTTATAATCAGAGCCCGAAATATAAGAAATCGAAATTTGAGGGGTTAAAACAGAAATTATAAGAAAAATGCCACTTGTAATAGTTCCAAAGCAAGCTCTGCTTTACAAAGATGACCACGTTAAAGAAGACGGTGCCGAAATTTGTAACTTCGACGCTGATACCTCAATTCTCATGGTGAATTTGGCGTTTCAGTCTCTCAATTTGGTCAGAGAAGATCTCTCAATCCGAGCAGAGTTTTCGCCGTTTCCAAAATCAGTAAGCTCGTGACGGAGTTTGATCGGAAGATTCCATTGGAGAGAGCATCTAATCCGCTGATCCTCAATTCTACAGTTGCGAGCTCGATCGAGTCTTCTATGGAGTAAAATTTCACACTTACCGAGTCTTATAAGCTGCAATGTAAAGTAGAGTTTTATAAGCCTTTTGTTGTTGCAGGTTGGGAAAAAGGTGACGCGGAAGCTTTGATAAAGGTTGAAATTCTGAGTCTAGATTGTATAAACAAGGTTGCATTACTAGAGAGCGAGGTTGTAGATAAAGAGTCATCTTAAGAAATATATCAAAATGGATGTGTGCACAAGGAGACAGGAGTTATATGTATCAGACTCCAAATTACTGGAAATAGAAAAGATGGCAGTGTATATTGAGGAACTGAAGTTTAAAATACAAGAATCTGAGCAGCTGTTAGCTGACATAAGATCACAGTTAGATTCTTCATCCAATAGTGAATTAAATTCGAAGCTCACTGCTCATATGTCCTCTTACTGAATGCTCATTGTTCACCGTACTACATGCAATCAGTAGGCACTTAAGCAAACACAAGTCTGGCACCATCGCTACCTCAGTCCCCAAGCAAACGAAGTAGATTCATCTAGCAACGCAACCCCGGAGAAAGCCTCCAGAGAAATCAGCAGGTTCTTCTCCTCCAAATCAGGATATTAAGCCTTTGAAATAAAAATAGGGAAGAAGCTCTGTGTATGTGTACATGATAAAATGTGATGAAAATACTCAAGACAATACTTTCGTGTGGGCTCTTATCAAACGAAGTGTGCATGTTAGTTAATGTTATTGATGTTAAGAATGTAACATTGCATTCACTCAACAAATAATATTTATACATATAATACCTAAAACGTGGTTCATCAAGCTTTTTTTTGCTTCGTGAAAATACAACAAATTATTTATGATATTATTATATACATGCAAGACACCAACTTCGTTGAACAGAACAACAATGCGTTAAAAGAAGCGAGTGTGGTCGATGAGTGACTTTAACGAGTTCTGGTGCTCATTCGTTTGCTTCCACCAAAAACCTTCATGAACCACTCATACTTGTATCCAATCGCCAATCCAAATACAACTCCAGGTCCAAAGCCTAAACATGCTGCTATCCAACTCAGAGATTCTTCTCCTTCTTCTTTTGTCTCCAGCGGTTCGGATTGTGGTGGTTTTAGCGCTTTCATATCTCCACAAACATCCTTAAGGGAAAAACTATTAAGTCCAGGGTTCCCTTCATAGGAGGAGCATATTTGCCGTTGAAATTGTGTGCCTTGTGGTATGGAACCTTCAAGCTGGTTATGTGAAACATTTATTACTTCAAGAGAAGAGAGTGTCCCAAGCTCAGGAGGAATCTCACCGGAAATCTTGTTTTGGGAAAGGTCTAGTGACTCGAGATTCGTCAGGTTTTCCATCGAAGATGGGATGTGGCCCGTGAAACCATTGCTTGACATGTTGAGAATACGAAGCTCCTTCAGGAGACCAATGGAATCAGGAATTTGTCCATGGAGTTGATTTCCTGAAAAATCGATGGCCGTGTACGTTGTAATGATATGTTCCATCTCCATTGATACTCCTTTACTCATCAAGACAAGTGAAGTGTAGTAGCCAC
The DNA here is from genome assembly GCA_900406355.1 of Erysimum pusillum. Taxonomy (NCBI): domain Eukaryota; kingdom Viridiplantae; phylum Streptophyta; class Magnoliopsida; order Brassicales; family Brassicaceae; genus Erysimum; species Erysimum pusillum. The sequence continues at coordinate 8,207 of OVBW01002991.1, forward strand.
TTGAAGAACTTCTAATGTACTCTGGATCCATATTATTCTCTCTCTTGGAGGATATCATAGTCCAGTTTAAAAAATAATCAGATGGCAATGTATCGAGGAAGTCATTATGCGATACATCAACTATTTTCAATTGAGGAAATCCAAACCAAATCCCATGAGCGTTATGTAACATGCCATGAAACTTGTTAGAGCGGAGGACAAGAACTTGAAGCTTCTGCAAAGAATTCAACTGGAAGGGAAACATGTCGTTGATTCTGTTGCTTCCCACATTTAGAACTTTCAAAGCAGAGCAACCAGTAAGAGAGGCAGGAAGTTTTCCCTCTATTTGGTTGTGACTGACGTCAAGTGACCATAATCCCTTAGCATTCGTAAATATTTCAGGAAGAATTCCACTGAGGCTATTGTTACGGAGATTTAGATCTGAAAGAGAGCTCATCAGAGTCTCTAAACACCAAGGAATTGAGCCGTTGAGGTTGTTGTCGGATAGATCTAGGACCACTAGAGAGCTTTGTCCACATATTGATCGAGGTATCTCTCCGGTGAAGTTATTATTAGAACTCGAAAAATAATGGAGAGACCTAGGCGGGATGAAGAGTGGTCCTTGGAAAGCATTTGAGCTTAGATCTACACTCATGATTTTACTCCCAGGAGAAGATTTGAAGGATTCATTGAAACCGGTGAGAGAGTTGTTAGAGAGATCTACATCAGACAACTCTGGGAGTCTCCAAAACCAGTCTGGTACTTGACCTTGGATATTGTTGTTGGAAAGATCTAGAACTTCTAGATTTCTCGTGTTTCTTATGAACTCAGGAAACTCAGTGATGTTGCAGTCTCGCAAGGACAAATAACTCAAATTTGATGGAAAATCTGAATCAGAAGTGATGTTTGCGGTAGAAAGAGGGATGCCCGAGAGAACTAATCCTTCTAGATGCTTGAGAGGCGAGAAGACATTTAAGTCAGCCGGACCGACTTTGCTGTAACTGTTATGGAAAATAGATATATCAGCAAGATTATGTAAGAGAGAGATATTATCAATCCCAAGTTGGTCGCTGGGTTGGTTATAATCCAAATCAATATCAGTCAATGAGGGTATTTTGAGTAGAGACAAAAGAATGGCTCCCGTAAAAGAATTATCATTCCCCCAAAAAGTCTCTAATTTGGAGAGTTGGCTAATGTTAGGTGGAAGGAAACCTGTGAGCTGATTGGAAGAGATAGAGAGGAAACTTAGTTGGGTCAAATTGGAAATTGTAGCTGGCAAGTTTCCACTAAGTTTGTTACTCGCAACATCAAAATAGGTCAACTGATTAAGATTTCCAATAGAAGATGGGATTTCACCAACAAAATTGTTTGAACGAAGATTGAGTTCGGAGAGATGAGAAAGGTTACCAAGTGAAAATGGAATCTTCCCTGAGAATTTAGAGCTCAAAAGGGTCAAAGAGGTCAAATGTTTGAGGTTGCTAATGGAGTCAGGTATGGTACCTAAAAAGGCTGTTTTGTCAATTCTCAACCTTAGCAAAGAGTTATTTTCACCAAAAAGGGGAAGAGTGCCTCTCAGATTTGGATTTTCGCTTAATCCAATGGACTGTAAGCTTGGTATCAAAAAAACACTGCTTGGAAATTCTCCGAACAGGTTGCAATCGTTAAGATCTAGAGATCTTAGTGACCGCATGTTTGAAAACTCATGGGGGATTTCTGAAGAAATGTTTACGGAGCTCATATCCAACTCTCTAAGGTTCCTCAAGTTTCGAGCAACTAGATGAAGAAAAGATTCATCAATGGATAGAGGAATGAATGAAGGAGAATAAGAGAGATCGAGAGACACCAACTTGGTTAGCTGAAGAAGGTTGATTGGGATTTGGCCTGAAAGTGAAGACTGAGAAAGGTCGAGTCTTTCTAGCCTCGTGAGTTTATCAAACTCAGCTGGTATTGGCGAATTGTTGAAATTGTTGTAAGCGAGGTTCATATCACGAAGATGACGTAATCTAAAAAGGCTACTTTTGGATTTGAGCTTGCCATGGAGGTTGCTGGAACTAAGGTTTAGCCCGATCACTATGCCAGACTTAGTATCACACGTAATACCATCCCAAGAACAACAATCACTTTTGTTCACCCATGATTCTGTCTTCGGATAAGAGAACCCATGTGAATAACCTATAGTAGGTTTTTGGATCAAAAACTCATTCTTGAACCCAATAAGAGCGTCCCTATGGTCAGGATGACACAAGTGTTGTGTAGAAAAAACACAAGTGTTTAGAAAACTTGAAACGAGAAAAAGGAAACAAATGGAACGAATAAAGAAGCTCATTTTTTGATGATTAGACAAGAAACCTTTCATATTTGTGAAAAAGGAAGTAATCTGAGTAGTGATGGTTAATTTGTGTTGCGGATCACTACATATATATAGAAAAAACAAACACAAGAAGCTCCATTGACTTGATAATTTGAAGTCTTTTTGATGAAAAGTCTTCCCCACTAAAAATCTTATGAGTCCTTCCATTGGACTTTAGTGAGGACAAGTAGAAAAATCTAAATTCCCGAACGAGACTTTCTTGGATTAGTGTTAGACTTTGAGGGTTGCAGCAACAATTTCATCCGACATGAGGATTTTTTATTCTACCGTGTAGCTTACACTAGTTGTTCGTAACGGGGTTAGCAACAATAATAATTCTTAAGGAACTTGGTGAG
>OVBW01002994.1:0-10882 GCA_900406355.1 Erysimum pusillum
AGCTTTCCCTGGCCAATACCTTCTCACTCTAGTCTGTCCAATACCACCTCGTAGCTTTTCCCTAACAGCAATTGCAGCATCACTTACTCCCGCTGTGACCGACATCTTTGCACTTGCAAGTAACCAAACTCAATTATATTAGCTATTTGTTTCTGCAGCATATAAAAAAAAAAAAGACAGGGATTAGATTCAACTATTCAAGCTTTGCATCATTAGTATTCATTCACCAGGAAAAGAAACGAAAGGAGCTAATTCCAAATCAATCCTCAATAGGTAAAATCTTAATGAAACAACTAATAACCAACAGAAGGCATTATGTACAATGCATATCAATGATGTGCGTGTGGATGAGTATATCAAATAAGCACACAAACATGAACAAAGGACGCTCGAGAAAATTCGAAGATTGTAGATTTATCACTAAATAAAAGGCAAAAGGGGATCGATCTCTATAAAATCTGAGTTATTTGTTTAAGCTTGGATCCATGGAGTTAGAAAGCTAAATCAGCACACAGAGTAACAACCGAAGACGACAGGTATACAAATCAGAAACGAATAAAACCTAAAACACGAAACTCGATGATTCTGTATGAGAGAACAAGGAAATCAAACAAATCCAGAAGAAATTGAAGACAAATAAACGAGCTTACAATTTGGATAAACCTATACGGATAGAGAATGATGATAAGATTCCAAATTCGACGAAGCTGTGCGAGAGAAACCCTAAGAAATCGTGGCGGGGTGGAGGAGAAGAAGCCGGTGGTCTTGGAACCTGAACGCTAACACTTAGCGACGCGAAAACTCATGAAAAAATAAAACATTAGTACTTAAACAAACTCTATTGGGCTTTTAATATTTTTGTTTGTATTGGGCCTTTAGTTTAACTATCTCGATCTAAAATTGTTACTTTTAGTTCTAAAAATGCTGTTGCTTGGTGAAAAAAAAAAAGAAAAGAATGCTGTTGCTTGTTAAGAAATCACTGTGACTTGACCTGTATAAGTTTAACATCTCTTTAGTTTAACATCATCCATGTGGTCTCTGAAAATGGGAAGAATAAAAGAGATGAGTGTATATGCAAAGTCCTGGATTAAAGATGAATCTTTCTAATATAGAACAAAAAAAAAAAAAGAGAAGAGGGATTGTAAGCTTTCCTTACATATATACTAGTAAAAAAAAAAGTTGATTCTACAGTTGCGGTTTAAACTCCATTAGAGAGCATATATATATCAGTACATGCCAATAAGTTTTGTACAACGTTTTGTTCATTTAGTGGACACATTGAGATCGTTTCCTTCACGATCTCTTAGCGTTTTCTTTTTATTACTTCTAATTGCCCTCGCCAACCGAAGACGACCTACCCACTTCCAAAGCATAGTTCCTTTAGAGCTCAACTTATTACTTGCTCTAGAAACCTTAGGTGACTTGCTAGATGTAAAAGAAGGACTCTGTGGCTCTAGCACTCTGGAAGAAGATGGAGGATGCTCCTCAATAATACTTTTAGCTTCACTTTCTCTTATTATTTCACTAAGACTTGTATCATCTGTTGAAGCTGTAATTACTTGGACATCACATTGGATCACCCTGCAATTAGCACCTAGAAGCTCGTTTTCCCAACTCACTGTGTGGAATTCAAATTCGACTTCAGTACCATTGGGATGCATTTGTGTATCATAGAAGATAAATATGTGATCCCATTCAACTTTTGGAGCTTCCCCCGGAGCCCAACACTGAAATATTCTCTCTATTTTATCGAAGGGCTCGAACCTGTTTGGCCATGTGCATATGCACCTAATGCCAAGACCTACGGTGTTGTGGTAATCATCCGGAAATGATACCACAACTGACATAGCAAAGCCAGCTTTTGGCGTCGAGTCAGATAAGTTTTTCATTACATTTGGACCTTCTCGCAAGAGAAAGGAGGATCTCTGACGTGCGCCTGCAGGAATACAGATGCTGACTTCAGGTGCTTTGATGACTTCCTGTACAAGCAAAGGTCAAATCCAATCAGATAAATGTGCGCATTAGGATATATGGAGAGAAGAGTATTTAAAAACCTGTTGGTGTGCTCTTCCTAAGCTTGCTATCCTAGTCAGACCTTTCTCTAAGAACTCAGCGATCAATTGCGCGGGAAGATTGAAACAATTACTGAAGGTGTAGTGCCTTGGAAGCTGCTCAAAGTCCAAACAAACCGACTTTAAATACGTACAGCCATGAGCATTCAAGAATTCTAGATTTTTCGGAAGTTGTGGCACTTCTACTATGGCGGTTCCACCAAGATATAACTTCCTCATATTTCTTGGGAAACCCGTAATTTCCTTAAGCTCTGAGCAACCAGTCAGATGTAGGACTTGGAGAGATTCTAAATTGACCATGTTAGGAAGACTTTTCAAATGAAAGCAATCTTTCATGTTCAAGTGGACAAGCTTGCCAAAACCTTGATTATATGAGCTTACTTTAACCAGATCTGTTACAATCTCTAAGTCGATATGCTCAACATCTTGAAAGCTTTCTAGAAGATTCAAAAGCTTTTGGCGATCCAGCTTATCTTTTTGGGGGGAGCGGCACAAAATGGATATTGGTAATTCCCTTATACTGGTTCCTTGAAGATATAGTTCCTCAATATTTGGTGGAGCTCCGTGGAAACCTTTGATCTCTGTGCAACCTGAAAGATTTACAATTCGAAGATGTTGCAACTGACTCGTATCTGGGAAATTCCTCAATCTTGTACAACCTTGTAGATCAATTATCTCGATATTTTGAGCGTTTAAAGGTAGATCAAATTTAACTAGCTGCTGGGAATGACAAAGCCTGATCCTCTTCAACATCTTAAGATTCTGAACAAAAACATAAAATTGAAATCTGAATAATGATAATATTTAAGTGGGGTTATAAGATAATACCGGACTTATCCTACCTTTCTTCCTGCCCCGAGTGTCTGAAGCTGACTGCCCCGAGTATCTTCCACAGTGTGATCCTTTTTAGTGGTTGCAGAGTTAGCCTCTGATGGATCTATATCTGTTTTGCCTTCTTCACCCAAAACACCATCTTTAGAAGACAGCATCATCGCTTTGTTTGAACCAGTAGATGAAGTAAGTTCCTCAAACTTCGACTGCGCGGCAATGAAAGAAGGATTGCTTGACTTACGCTTCAAAGAATGCTTAGGCTGTTCATCCACATATTCAGGCTCTTCGGGCAAAGAAGAATCTGGCTCCTTAGACTGGATCAAGCCATGATTAACCTCCGCTGATGCTTCTGGGGAATCATATTGGCTCATTTTTTCTGTTTCAGATAGTTCCACGTGCTGAGCTTCTGGCTTACTTGCTTCATAGCTTGAAACCCCAGTTTCAGTTTTGGTCCCTACCGTTGAGTCAGAGTTCACAAAGTCAACTTGAGGTGATACTTTGACATTCTGTGTTTCTTCCAACTGTTGCTCTTCCGTTGCCAAATCTGCTTTTAAAGTCTTCTTAGGTTCTGGAACAGACATCCACCTCTCCAACCAGTTCCAAGCCGAACTAGGTTTTGTTGGATCACATTTAATGTTGATAGGTTTTGTCTTGGGAGTTGACTCCATTAGCTATAAACCAAATATGCAAGAAAATGAGTATAACAAGAAACTGAGTATAGCGAAATACCTCATATAGCCAGCCATAATGCACTAGAATCAAGTTTAAAACTTACATGCTTAGCAAACTTGTTTTCGAGAAGTTTTTGTGCGGCTGCATTTGTTTCCGCCTTATCCTGAACAAGAAACAGTATCAGTCCACAGATTTTATAGGGAAAACAAGATGACACTGAAACATAATTCAGCCATCTCAAAACCTTACCGAGATTGCTGACACCCGGCTACCATCTTTTGTGGAATGACGAGCACGGACCATTGCCTGCATCTTGACAATAGCTTGGACACAACGCAGTGATCCCATGGCCTGGCTCCTAACCAGATGGCCACGAACTGCAGCTTGAAGTTTAACAACTTTCTTGTGCCTCAAAAGCTCTCTTCGCCCCTGAAGTTTAAAAAACACACCGGTAAGAATAGTTTTCAGACGAACCTTCCTCAGCAACAAGTTGGAAAATGTTTACATCTAACATGTATATAAAGTTAAGGAAAGTTTCTTCACATCCTCAATAATAAAGAAGAGACAGGAGAATAAAGGAAACAAGACCATACCAAAAATCCACGAATAGCAGCTTGGATGATAACGATAGCAGACTCATCCAGCTTCTCATCAACTTTTTCATCACTTTCTTTTCTGATTATGATCACATCATCGGTTTCAGATTCTTCCTTTTCAACCTTCCTAGCAATTTCAACCTCGGAAGTAATGTCTTTCTCTATCACGGAAGCATCAGCAACATTTGGTCCTTGCAATTCTTTACCAGTCAAATCATCCTCCTCAGTTTCAGTCCCTTTTGATTCCACAAGAACAGGTGGAAGCTCAGTTTTGTGGTCAACCTGTTCCTCCACAGACAATTCCGTTTTGACCTCAACAGAGTGGGTTTTTTTCTCATCCACAGGTTCAGCCACATAGGTAACAACAGGTAATTGGCTCTTCTTCTCATCAAGAGAGAAAGGCTGCTGCTGCTTTTCAGAAACATTGTTATTGTCAGGAGATGGAGACTTAAGGAGAGCAGATTCAAGAGTTTCTCTAGTCCTGGAAGCAGGAGTAGTTTCAGAGACTACACTAGTAATCAACCCTCGTTGCTTCCCGGATTTCTTCCGGAAACTCCATCCACGTTTGTCACCAGAGCTCTTGTTCTACATCCAAAAACAAAATTTATCCACCAGACCTTAAGTGCTTAATCCACACCTCCTAATAAAAAGGCTAAAGACACAAACACCATTAAACCTAACAGATCAAAACGAGTAAAAGATCTTGTAAACAAGCTAGACAAAAAGTAATTCCAAATTATTCCGAATAAACGAATAATGAAGAACAAACAATTAAAAAAAAAATAGAAACCCTAATTAGACAAAATGGGGTTATAAGATAATACCGGACTTATCCTACCTTTGTTCCTGCCCCGAGTGTCTGAAGCTGACTGTACGGCATACAAAGTTCAACAAGGTTGTCAAGATCAAGACCTTTAGGCAATGATTGCAAAGGATAGTTCTCCCAGTGGAGGAGCCTTAGCCCAGAAGGCAGAGAATCGAGCCCCTTGGGAAAGTTGAGTCCATGAACATCTTTAGAGCTAGAACTGTATATCTTTAGAAATCTGAGATTAGACATATTCTTGAAGGCATCATGTTTGACATCAAATTTCAAGTTCGATGTGTCCAGAATTATGCTTTCTATGTCTTCAGCGACCTGAAAGAAGAAGGAAAATTAATAAATCAAGAAGTTTTGCTCATCTTTAAAGAGTATGGATATAGAAGAATTTGACAGACCACACCACATTTAGGCGTTGCACTGGATTCTCCACTTGCTTTAAGCTCATCATCTTCAAGTAAATATCTGATGCTGTAAGGTTCCAACATTCTGCTGGAGCTCTCAATTTCTCTACTAAATATTGTTTGACAGATGTCTTGGAACAGATTATTCATTTGCACTGTGTTTTCTGATATAGTTAACACACACTTGTCCACAAGAACATCTATTCCAACGCGTGGAAGGTAACGACATCCCTCAAGGAATTGCACCACATAGTTGACATTTTCTCCCTTGAAGAAAAAAGCAATGTCCAAAACAATGTTCTTCTCGTTGTCATCAAGTGCACTATAGACGTTTTTTAGCACATCTTGTATCTTTTGGGGAGGACATTTCTTGAGCTCGAGGAATGTGGCCTCCATTTCTGACTTCTTGCTCTTCAGCTCTCGTCCATAAATGGTGAGAGCTAACGGGTTTCCATTAGCATATTCAGTCACCTTCTTTGATAGTTCTCTGTCATCTTGCCCTGGCCCCTCGTCACCAAAGGCGTTTTGGGAGAATAACTGGAGAGCCTCTTGCTCGTTTAGACCTTGAACCTCATATATTTGATTAATCTGACAAAAAGCAAATACTTGTTTATCTACGGAGGTCATGATTATTAGGCTTCCGGGACCAAGCCAATCAAGCCTTCCAATGAAGGAATCTGCAGCCAGAGAATCGCGCACATCATCTATGACAACAAGAATCCTTTTATCGCATAGTTTGTCACTGTGGAGGCTCTGTCTCAGAATGTGAGAACTCTTTATATCAAACTCTTCCTTTAGAATCTTACCAAGCTTTTCTTCGAGCAAACGGTGAAGTCCTTCTTTATGAAACGCTTCATCAAAGTTTTCGATGAAACAAGTGGCATCATAATCAGTGGATATGTGGTTAAAGAGTGCTTTAGCAAGCGTTGTCTTGCCTATGCCAGGCATACCCCAAATTCCTATGCTTCGGACGTCGTGAGGTTGCTTGTAAAGCAAACTTTCAATCTCCAGTAGCTTCGAGTAAATTCCAACTCGTTCTGCAGAATAAATCCTTCCATAAACATCTTTGACTATCTCTTCCACTAGTTCGGAGTCGGTGAGTATCCTACTGCTTGAGATCCTGCCAGAATAAAAAAAAATTATCGCCTCGTTATTAACCAAGAATAACTTCAAAAATAAATACAACTTATCTATAAGTGTGAATTCAATAAATATAATTCAAAGTTTCAGCGTAAAAAAAAGAGTTATAAAGTTTTTTATTTGGGATCTGAAAATTTGTCTGTGCAACTTGAAATCTAATTATATGACGATATATATGAACACCTACCTTGATCTGTGCCTTGTTACGATGGTCCCGGCCTCCAGAATGCTATCGCCGTAGTAATAGCGCGGATTTATCACGTAAGTGACGACGTTGCCTCTCCGACGTGGCATACGATTCGTCATGACCTTTATGGCCATATGACTCCAAGGATCGTTTGCCTCCACCATATTGGAAAAAACCACCACAGAAATCGCCGGATCCTGATCATTGGGGTAACCAAGATATTTAGTGGTCTCCGGTATGTATGGGAACGAAGAGATGCCTTCCCGGCGTAAAGCTGCGGAGAGGTGGCTGACGATCGAGAACTGTACCGTTCCCTTGCAGATGATTTCGACGCTGTGATTACTCCCTTGAGCAGCTCGTGGATTCCTAAAATCCATCTCTCTCAATTCTCCTCTCGAACGAACTCGAGAGTTGAACGCAAAATCACTTTACCCAATATTTCCTCTTTTTTTCCAATAAAGTAGTTTCAAACTTTCAATAACTTTTGGTCAAATGTTTTTTGGCAGAAAAAAAAATATGTTGGTTAAATGTATAAAGTAATTGATATTTGTGTCAAATTATTACTATAGAAAAAAATAATTTGATAAATTTGATGTAAATTATTACTATAGAAAAAAATTCGTCCGCCTTGCAATAATAGTTAAATGACAGATAAAAACAGTTCCAAATGTGTCTTAATCACATTTTATTTAATCATCATGACATTTATAGTCACTTTTAGCTGAAAAGTGAAATATAATTTTTCTCACCTAATCAAATATAATTTATTTTTCTTTGTTTACTCTAATTATTGGGAATGCGAGAAATTACTTAACTACTTAACCCACTAAAATTTACTTTAGTTTTTTCTTCTCTTTCGTCTAGTTTTTCCCTTTTTACTTTTCTCTCTTTTTCCACTCTTTTTCTTTCTTCTTCTATCTTATTCTCAAACATACCCAATCACACTCATAAATTTCGAAATAGATAGATATCTTGCCCATCACTAATATATTGCGTAGCAAAATTGGAATTTATGGTCAATAAGAATCAAAGAAAAGTCCCAAGGATCTATTTTTTGGCGCAGAAGTCGTTGAAGGCATTAATTTGTGGAGGGCCTCTATTAAGATGAAACCAAAAATAATACTGCACAGCGCCGTCCATGAAATTATGGGAAATTGGTCAAATAAAATAAAATTTCTAATTTATTGGGGTGGTTTCACCTAAAATGAAATGTAGTTTAAACTTTAAATTTTATTATCTACGTATTAAAAACGCGCAAATTAACTTCTAAACGTTAGTAAGAGTTAAATGATTAAAGGTTGATAAATTTACCGTTTAACCTAAATCCTAAAATGATGGAAAATTTGCCAAAAAATAAAAACTCACTAACCATTATGGTTAGTTGGTTACTACTACAAATTATAATTATTATATTTCCTTATCAAAATTTCAATATTAACTTCATAATTATTAAGTACTTACTTGGTTTGCATTAAACATAATACAACTACTACGAGTGAAAGTGAAAAGTGTGAAACGGTGACAACAAAAATCAGACCATACAGTATTTTCTTCTAAATAGGCCCGACCTGGCGAGTTGGGTTGAGTGGATTGGTCCGGGCATTCAAAGAAGGATTGACTAATCTCTCCTAATAATTGCAGAAGAGAGCAGAGCATAAACTTGGATCTCTTCAGTTTTGAGAACACACCAACAGAATCTGACATGGCATCCTCTTCCAGGGTGAAAGCAGAGGCTGATACACCTCAAGAGCAAGTGTTCATCAACTTCCGTGGAGTTGAACTGCGCTACAACTTCGTCAGCCATCTCGAGAAGGGCTTAAAAAGGAGTGCCATCAATGCCTTCATAGACACAGATGAAGAGATGGGCCAAGAGTTGAATGTTCTGCTCGAAAGAATCGAAGGGTCGAGGATCGCGCTAGCGATATTCTCCCCAAGGTACACGGAGTCAAATTGGTGTCTGAAAGAGCTTGCAAAGATGAAGGAAAGAATGGAGCAAAACAAGCTCGTGGTGATTCCAATCTTCTACAAAGTGGAGCCTTCCTCTGTGAAAGAACTGAAGGGACCGTTCGGGGATAAGTTCAGGGAGCTGGTGAAGTCTATTGACAAGAAGACGAAAAACAACTGGAAAGAAGCTTTAAAATCTGTTCCTCTCTTGATGGGCTTCGTGTTGGACGAGAAAAGGTAGCTTCTTTAATTACTTGAGATCTCGAAAACTAAGCTAGAATCATCTCATCTCCCTACTCCTTTGTTTGTAGCGATGAGGACGAACTCATCACAAAAGTCATCAAGATGGTTAAGCAAGTGCTAAAAAGACGTTCACAGGCTTCTCCTAATCCTCCAGAATGTGTTGGACTATCGTCTCAAAGACACCAGAAAAGTCATGAAAGCTCTTGGGGAATCGAAAACAGAGTTAAGCAACTAGAAGAAAAGCTAAGCTTCGGTTTCGAGGAAAAAACTCGTATCATTGGTGTTGTTGGTATGCCGGGCATAGGTAAAACAACACTCACAAGAAAGCTATACGAGAAGTTGAAGGATGGATTCTTGAGCCACGTGTTAATTCCAGATATCCATGAAATTTCAAAGAAAGATGGGTTGAGTTACTTGCCTACTATACTCTTGGATGGTTTATTGATTGACAAGAATCCCAACATTGAGACCGTCCAAGCTGCACATGAAGCTTACAAAGATCAACTACTAAAAAGCAAAGTCTTTGTTGTTCTCGACAATGTTACTAGCAAGGACCAAATCGATGCTCTTCTTGGCAAACGCGACTGGATTAAGCGGGGAAGCAAGATTGTCATTGCAACAAGTGATAAGTCATTGATACAAAGTTTGGTCGATGATACTTACGAGGTCCCTCGGTTAAGTGACAGAGACGCCTTACAACACTTTATCCATTACGCATTTGCTGATCAAGAAGGCAATGCTCTCAAGCTAGGAAATTTCTCAAAGCTGTTGAAAGAGTTCGTGCATTACACCAAAGGAAACCCACTAGCTCTCAAGATATTAGGTACAGAGCTATTGGGAAAAGATGAGACTCATTGGGGGTTAAAACTAAATGCATTGGATCAGCATCATAAAAGTCCACCAGGACAAAGCACTAGCAAGATGCTTCACAATGTTTGGAAAGGAAGTTATGATGGATTGAGTCAACAACAAAAAGATACACTTCTTGACATAGCGTGCTTCAAGTCGCTAGATGAGAATTACGTAAGGAGTTTATTGGATTCAGATGGCCTTAAGAAAGAAATAGACAAACTCGTGAACAAGTTCATGATTAATATTTATGCTGGCAAAGTAGAGATGCATGAGACATTGTATATACTCTCAAAGGAACTTGGTCAAGAAGCTACTGCTACAGATGGAAAGGGGCGGCATAGGTTGTGGCACCATCACACAATAATTGATGTGCTGAAAAGGAATAAGGTAATACTAAACTCTGATTGTTTTCTCTATGTGTTGTCTAAAATCCAACTGTAATTTGTGTTCTTGTTGTTTACAACTGGTTAACAGGGAGCTTCTAATGTCAGATCTATCTTTCTTGACTTGTCTGATATAACAAGAAAAATGAGCTTCTACAGCCATGCTTTTGCCAAGATGAGAGATTTACGATATCTCAAAATCTATAGCACTCATTGTCCTCAAGAATGTGAACGTGACATTAAATTAAACTTCCCCGAAGGACTTCAGCTACCATTGAACGAGGTGCGATATCTCCACTGGCTAAAATTCCCATTGAAAGAAGTCCCACAAGATTTCAACCCGGGTAATTTGGTTGACCTTAAGCTTCCCTATAGCGAGATTGAACGAGTTTGGGAAGATAGCAAGGTGTGTAACAATACACTAGTTGGTTTCTCTTTTCTTGGTCCAATACTCCAATACATGCGGTTGACTAAATGTCTAAATCTACTTGAGTAGTTTCTATTAACGGTTTTGTCTGACTCTTTGTATAAATAATAATCAACTGATTTTTTTCCCATTTTTTTCCTTTTTATTTTCCCAGGATGCATCAAAACTAAAATGGATCAACTTGAATCACTCAAAAAAGTTGAACAGTTTGTCAGGGTTAGGAAAGGCTCAAAATCTTCAAGAATTGAATCTTGAAGGTTGCACGGCATTGAAAGAGTTGCATGTGGATATGGAAAACATGAAGTGTCTTGTTT
>OVBW01002999.1:0-10877 GCA_900406355.1 Erysimum pusillum
TTTACGCATATACTATACACGTTGAGAATATAATAATAATTATTGTCTTTTTCTTTTGTTAATTAATTAATTATTATTACTTTGTGGTCGTTGTTTTGGACAGCTTGGAGTTATGGTACAACTCGATATTAGTACTGCTCACTGGAAATTTGAAAAACGCAGAGGTGGCTCTTGATGCACTAGCAATCTGGTAANCTCTTCTGATCTCCATACAATCTATTTACATTTCATTTTCTTTAGTACCAACTTGACTCTTTAGTTAATATACAGTATAAGAAATTTATATAATAATTGATATTAAATATATTATATTAATATATGATATATAATATCCAAACATACAAAATGTTGATTAAATTAATCGAAATTACAAATTTAATATATGATATTTTTTCGGCGATATCATGGGGTCTAAGTCCTAGCTAGTAATGTAGATAGTAACATATAAATAATATTTTACAAATCGACTAATCTTTTCAGAAACATTTTTCAGCATCGGCATAAATGGAATGGAGATGATGATAGCACTTGGGTTTTTGGCAGCAGCAAGGTGCACTGATACATATATAGATTCATACTTACATTCTTCACTTTATTTATACTATTTATGTATCTTCTTCTTCTTTGTAACTATCTATATATTACATAGTGTAAGAGTGTCCAACGAGCTCGGTAGGGGAAACGCAAAGGGAGCTAAATTCGCAACACTGATGACAGTTTTCACGTCGCTCTCTATAGGAATAGTTCTATTCTTCGTCTTCTTGTTTCTAAGGGGAAGAGTTTCCTACATTTTCACTACAAGTGAAGCTGTCGCAGCAGAAGTTGCCAATCTTTCTCCACTTTTAGCCTTTTCCATTCTCCTGAACAGTGTTCAACCTGTTCTGTCTGGTATATGTTTTGACTCTTTGACGTGTGATGGTTATTAATATTGAATCAATATTTGAAGTATTATGTTTCTTGGAACAGGAGTTGCCGTCGGAGCTGGATGGCAAGGATATGGGACTTACGTTAACCTTATTTCCTATTACCTTGTCGGAATTCCTACTGGTGTTGTCCTTGGTTACGTCGTTGATTTGCAAGTCAAAGTAAGTTTCATTTTCCTTATAAATTTTGCTATATTTTTCTCAATTTCGTTATCAATGGTTTTGGAAACAAAAATGTGTAAAGGTAATAAAATTAACAACTAACATATATAACAAATTTATTTTTCTCTAAATTTTAGGGTGTATGGATCGGATTGCTCTTTGGAGTATTTGTTCAGACTTGCGTGCTTACCATCATGACTCTGAGAACAGATTGGGATCAGCAGGTTAGAAATTGATTCGTATATAATACTTTTCCTGAATTTAGTTTAAGAATTTTTTCTTTTGTAGTTTCTCCTTACAAAATAATTATTATGTTCAAGCAAGCTATGTTTCTTGGAGCTTATACTGTTTGTTGCCATTTTTTTAGGTATCTACATCGTTGAGAATTTTAAAACAGTGGGTTGTACCAGAATCTAGAGATGAAAATCAAATTTCAACAGCGGAATAATTAATTTGGATTTTGATATGTTGTGTTTTAGGTGACATCGTTGAGTTTTTTTGTTGTCGTGTCCAAATTTGTTTTGTGTCATTTCAGTCGAGTTTGTGTCTTATCTATATTTCTGATTTATATGCCGGAATTTGAGGTTTTTGGATGTATAATTTGTGTTGAAAGAGATAGAGAAAGATCATGTAAACTGCATCGGCGAAAAGCTGATCGGTCGGTCTCCACCATTTCGAACTTAATGTAGAGACATGTAAATTCCAGAGACATGTATATCTATCTATACAGTATTTCCTTTTTCTTCTTCGTTATTAAATTTTTTTTCATGTTTATTTTGTTAAGGATATCATAAGCGGAAATGTATATGACCCTTTTTTTTTTGGTCTCGTTCAATGGGTGAATAATCTGCCAATTGTGTTTTATGCTTCTAATCGTTTACTAAAACTCATTATCTACTAATTTTTCTTTTCTTTATATATACGTTTTTAATACTGAAACTGGTTTTTTTTTTTTTTTTTCAAAATACTGAAACTGGTTTGATCATCCGTTTTTAGAACTTTGCTTACATTACCTACTTGGAATTTCTACTAGTGAATTTTCTTTGGATACGTCGTTAGCTTGTAAGTCAAAGTAAGTTTTTCTTTTTATTTTTTTTCTCCTTCTTTATTGTTGATCCTGGTAACAAAAATATGTAACAGTAATTACATCAGAAGTCCTTTGTCCAATTGTCCTACGTCAATTTTCTGATGTTTTTGCACAATCTTAAATTTCCGAATGTCTGTTTACATCCTAAAACGGTTCGTTTTTCTTTAAAGCAATTTTAAACTTGTAAAAACTATATAAATAACTAAAATACTTATAAAATACATTTTTTAATTAAAAAAATAAATAAAAATAATAACAATTGTTATATACTGATCACAATACGACACATCAGTTGGTAATGCAAAAGCTACCATGGTGTTAATCTATAAATCTAGTAAGTGGCACAGTAACTCTTCGTGGTCAATCTCTAGTTAACTATTACTCCCTCTGTTTCACAGTCATTCTAGAGTTTTATTTTCGTTTCATAAAAAATGTCGTTTTACCTTTTCCATATAACTTTTAAAACTAATTTTCTAATTTACCCCTAACTCAAAACTACTTTTTATTGAATTTTTTTTTTATTAATCACTTATTAAATAGGGTTATACATGTATAATTCAATTTTTTTTGGTAATTAGTGTGAAATGTGTCAAAATGACACTTTTTGTGAAATTGATGAAGTAGTAGATAGCCAACATTTAAACACACAAAAATACTTACACCAATTTAATAAAAATCAATTTCTTGATTTTTTTATTCATATTATCATATTTATTTGGATACTCATGAATACATGATTATCTCTTAGAATATCTTTACAATCCCTCATACAGATATGAATGTCATTCATTGAATGATGAGCTCGTGATTAATTGTTTTTTGGAGTGCACTTTGGAGTGGTAGTGACGTTGATGGGTTTGGCCTTGAGGACAGGATTTTGCTCGAAAAAGTTGGTTGGGCGAAGTTCAAAGCCTCCAGACATAGTAGGCATCACCGGAAAATCTTCTTGGCATGGAACATGGTGGAATCCGACGGTGTACCACATCACTATATCTTTCTTCTCTATCTCCCTATTCCTGTCAAATTCATTTGCATAAAGGATACACATTAATTTGTCTCCAAAGTACAAAATAATATCTACAATTTTACACAAAAAGAGTTACCATCATATATATTGTTTTCAAAAACGTTTCCGTATTTAAATTTTTGTAAATTTGAGATAAATCTATGTTTACTTTTTACTTACAATAATCTCTTCAATTTCATTATTAAAAATGATATAATCTTACGTCAAAGTCATTTCAAGAGACGTAAAAATACAAATTTTCATAAAAATGGAAGCAAACTGATTGGTTAAATTTGCACAATTTTTTAAAAAAGAATTTAAAAGATCAAACTATAGCTTTTTATATCATTTAATTGAAATAAAATAATCAACCCATTTCCCGTAAACATACAACTTCAATATACTTTTTTTTCAGTTCGTATTTAAAGTGAGTTGGAATATATTCGTTGATATAATGATTAACTATAGTAGGATCCAAATTAAAATTTCATAATACGATTATTCAAATAACGCAACATTTGTAAGAAAATCAAATTTTAATATATAGGGATGTAAATTACCTTTGGGACCATATGGCTAACGAGTCGTCACCTTGGCTCCGATCGGCGAACAAACCGCTAGTCCAAATCTCCGATTTGTTATACGGCGTGATCCAAACGTTATAGTTTGTGAAAGCTGCCCGAATCTGTGGGAAGTCGTCTTTGACAAGAAGTGAGCTTGTAGCTGGCCCAGGAAGTAGACGGTATCCAACCTCATTGCCGTGCTTAGTTTTCTTATTAGGGTTAACAACAACCAACTCCTCCGCTCTCAACCCTAGTTTCACCCGAGCCTCTGCCTCGGTTTTCGCCGTGTTTCGTTTTGTTGTCCAATAGCTTTTTCTCGGTGTGTTATAAGATTTTGGAGTCATCTTGGTCACAATTAAGTTCTGTACGAACAAATGAATTATCCGTACCATAGATATCAAGATCAAGACGGAATGTCACGTAATGGTCGTGGTTGACTCCGACAGTGTTGTCGGCAACAATTGTCCCGTGGACGTCTTCTTTGACCTCTGATATGTGAACATATTCCACAGGTTTAACTTCTAAAACACCGGTTAAGCCGACCTATGCACATTAAAGTGGTAACATTAGAACAAATTAAATTTGGGATCGAATATATAGATCTTACATGGTTATATCTTATTATTTATTCATGCTCGAGTTGGATTGTTTTTTCACATACATTTTTGTGTTTACGTTAAAATATTAAATATTTTATTTTGAAACAAATATAATATAAAATCTTTTTTTGTAAACTTTCATCGCAATAGTATTTATTTTAACATTTTGTTTGATAAATACATCAATTTTTTTTTTCAATAGTGTTGATCCTTTAAATGTAAATTTTTTTTTCAATAGTGTTTCCTTTAAATGTAAACAATACTTTAATGTACAAAGAAAGTTGTAAACGAAGATGGAATGATAAACAACTAATTTCCTAACTGAATATATAACTTAAAATGCATGTATTAGGCTAGGAAAAGTTTGCGAAAGAGACGTTACCCCCATTTTGATGGAACCACTAGGTTTGAACTCGTACTCAATGATGTAGTCATAGTTCCCCACGGTCGTCACCATCCGGGCAACAAGACTAACATCTGGTCTAACCTCTGTGATCTGCAACCACAATTCACTAGTAAGCTATACAATGATTCGTCTATCAACAAAGAAAAACACTATACGTTATATTATATACGAAGATGGATTTCACACTATGATATTATTATTTATTACTTTTAAGTTCGGTATTTCAGATTCGGTATGTCGCCACATAATATCTCCGGCATATTTTTCGAAAATGCACATAACATTCGATACTTTTGTAGGAGTTCCATCTTGGCCTGCGAAAACACCATCCATGAAAACGGCATTGGGGGGACAATCTGTATACGGCTGAAGAGACACGGCGGATTGGCCGCATCCAAATTCACCACAGTCTAGATAACTGATGAAGTACCAGTCTTCACTTGGGTCCATGTAAGGTACGAACATCTCCGACAAATGGCCTTTGTATAGGACTTGCCTATACTTGTTCACGTCCATATCAAAAATAGATGCGAGAGAGATGACAAGACCGGCTCGAACGTCGAATGACATGTGAAATTCCCAATTTGCCCATCTATATATATTTACATCGATAAAATCAGTAAAAAATTATATGTTTAATCTTTAAGTTCATATTTAATAGCTATCAGTTTAATTCCATGTTTCTTTCAGACTTTCAGTGTATACATAGCGGAACGGAATCCTCATTTAATTTGTTTACTGTGAACAAAATATTTGAAAGATAAAATTTATATAAACAGTACAACAAAAAGCCATAATTGAACAATGCAAAAGGTAGGACCCAATAAATCTATCTCACAGAGTCATCCTAGATTGAAATACTCCTTTTTGTTAATTTATTGATAAACGATTTTTTTCTAAAAAAAAAAAAAAAAAAAAAAAACCCAAAAANCGAAAATACTGTAACAGAAATTACAGAATCATTGAGTTTTGCGTAATTAATAGAAAGAAAACAAATATCACGAAAGAAAGAATCACAACAATGTTTTTTTTGCAAAGTTTGACAAAAATCCGATTTCAACCTTAAAAATATATGAACGGGACATAGAGACCGTTACTTTATATAATAAGATACTAAAAAATTCCATGATCTAAACCGAATCCGAGAAGAACCAAACCGAATCTAACCCGAAAATATATAATATTCGAACGGGTCTTATATTTTTAAACCCGAACACCTGAAAATCCGAACAAAACGCTAATTCAAAAGGAAAAGAGAGAGACCCATAACCATAAATGATTGTTAATCATTTTACCTCACGATGTGTCCATCGATCTTAAACCCTGGACCATCCGGCTGGTAAACAACGGCGTTTCGAAGCGCAGGCCCAAAAGGCGGCTTGAGCTTTGAGAGACGGTACTCTCTCCCGTCAGCATTCGGCAGAGGACCCGTGAACCTGTCCTTGAACTCCGCTACTTTCATCGTGTCAAGGTTAACGATTATTGTCATTCCTTCAATTGGTCTAAGATACGTGTTCACCGAACCGTTTAGATAAAACGGTATCGTTCTTATAAGCCTCTTCGTCTTTTTCTGACCGAACCATCCTATTGTTGAGGATGTGACCACAACTTCCGACAAGTTCAAGCCGCGCTTCATCATCGATTTACGGAACGGCTTGAACTTGTGAACAAGCGACGTGGCTGCTTGCTGCTCGTCAACAGTGAGCATAGGGTTACCATTGCCTACGTGGATCTTGTCCGAGACAATTGCTCGAGTCGAAAAGTCAACAACGATCTCTCTAGTCTTGCCGTTATCTCGGGCGATGACAAATGCTTGACGTGGTGGTGGTTTGACGTTGTGGTGTGGTGATGAGTGCCACGAATAGACTAGGGACTTTTCAGGTTCGTTGAGACCCACGTATTGGAAGGTGAACTTGTGTTTATGACCAATAGGGTACGACTCGTTGATGATGGCACGGACGAGTCTGAATTCAGTCTCGGTCAAGGGATCGAAGGGGTGAGGCGGCGTGATGAAGCTCGAGGATGAGATTACGAAAATGGAAGCAAATATAAAGATGGTGAAGTGAAGTTGAGCCATTGCTTTGTGATTTGATTGACTTGGATTCTGTAATAGTATATATAGCCAAAATTTTCCTTTTCTTTTGCACTTGAAATTCACAAGTAAAATTGTTAGCTAGTTAGGATTTAATTTGTGGTCCTATAAACAGAGAAGATATTTCAAAAAAAATATATAAATATTACATATAGGTCTAAGAAAGTATTTTAAATTGTATTAAAAATAGTTGCTAATTAACCATTTGACCTTATGTCCATCGATCTTGAACTTTCAAGTTATATATATACAAACAGAACCTTCAAGTTTCATTTTTTTCTTGTTGACAATATATGCATGTGTAATGGTAATAAATTCAGTGTCCTTGCACTGTTGCTAACACAGACAGAAAGAAAGTACGTTGGCTTAAAAGATTCTTGGTTTGTTGGCTGATTTAAAGGTGGAAATTGACAAGAGCTGACTGAGTTTGATATTTCAGTCTTATTTTTTCCACGACTTTGCAATTTTACTTGAGAAAAACAACAAAAGTAAATTTATTTTTCATATACAAAAAAAATCGGAGAATATGGGCAGAAAAAAAACGCTAAAAGCCAAATATTTTTCTTTCTTTTGAACTTTGAAAAACACATTGTAAATGTTTTGTGGTCGTAGACATAAATTGTATCGTTATCAAGAGGGTTTTACGGTCCATATCTACATAAATTGTCTCGTTGTCAAGAGGATTTTAGGGTCCTCTACATAAATTGTCTAATTATCAAGAGAGTTTGTGGTTCTAGACATATAATAAAACATCTATTAAATAATTGATGATTCCAAATTATACTAATGTACGTAAAAATTAACAAAATTTAACAAAATAGTAAGATAATAATTTTATATCTTATGTAAACTAATAATTATATAAATTTTTGCATACATAACTAAGTAGTATTTATTTTACTGCAATTTCATACTTATATCTTATATATGTAAATTAATAATTATATAAATTCTTACAAATCGACTCTTATTTTCCTCTTTTTTTTTTGTAGCATCAACATAAATGGACTGGAGATGATGATAGCACTTGGATTTTTGGCAGCAGAAGGTACGTTTATACCTATATAGATCCATACTTACACACTTAATTCTATTAATACTATTTACATATCTTCTTCTTTGTTACTATCTATATATAGTGTAAGAGTGTAAGGGAGCCTAATTTGCGACAATGATGGCGGTTTTCACGTTACTCTTTATAGGAATAGTTCTATTCTTCGGCTTCTTGTTTCTAAGAGGAAGAGTTTATTTTATTGCAATTTCATATTTTACGTAAAACTGCTTCCAAATATATCATAATGTGATAATATCATCTTTAACTTCATCATCAACATTATGGATAGTAGACTAGTAGTCACAGTTTATGAACATGCATGATTGTTATCTAGATAGTCTATTATGTACAATTTAACATTTTACCAAAAAAAAAAAAAAAGTCTCTAATATGTACGTCATTTTCATAAATATTCATTATTTAGGTAGGTTTCATTATCTCCAATCCCTTACTCCATTTTTTACTCTAAAAATAATATTAAGAATATATTTTTCCAATTAATTATATATTAGTAGTTATTAATATCTTTCATTTAAAAAAAAAAAATTACCTTTTATTTTATATTAACAAAAATTCAATAAAATTATGAATTAAATTTTTAATATAATTATGATATTATATGAATTAAATATCTATCACAGTAAAAATTTTGTTTAATCTCATCATTAAAAAAAAAAAAAAAAAGTCCTGTACAGTACTAACATGAAAATGGCTACACAGAGATGCGTAGATCCAAATTGGTCCTTTGATGGACCTCATCTAACTAATACGGATCTCATCTAATGAATGCTGCCGAGCAGAGCCGTAGCAACGATTTTGAGGGCCGCCCACGAAAAAAAAAAAAGGGCCGCTCTAGTATAATAGTTAATAAATTAATAAGTTTTTTTTATTTTTGAACACCAATAAGTAAATAAGTTAATTTACAATTATCAACTTAAATTTTGCAAAAAAAAAAAAAAACACAAAACTAGCAACATAAAGACTCGAACACATGACCTTGACTAGGGAAACATATGATTATACCACTAGACTACTGATACATATTTGCATTTGAGGGCCGAAAATTTTAATAACCTCTCCGAGGGCCGCAGCCATTGCTTCCCTTGCTTCTATCCTACTACGGCTCTGCTGCCGAGATTTTTTTGAGTCCTTTCTGCGATCAAGTTATTGTTCACATACATCACTAATGATGATCAATTTTTTTTTTGGTGGATCTTATGATGATCAATTTGAATATGAATATTTTTGTTGTAATTTTCAAGGTATTGTTTTTTTTATAAACAAAAACAAATAAATATATTAGTAGTTTATGTTAGTGTTCGTTAATATGTCAGTATTTAAATTTAAGTATGCATATTATATGTGTTTAAATAAAGTCTACTACTGTATACTCCGTATATCACAAAGTGATACAGTATATTTTTAAGCTTTTTATACATGCAAGCTTTTTATACCCTAAAAAGTCTAGGGTGAATTAGGAAACTAACCATTCTGAACTATCTAAACGCTTAATGCAATTTTTTTTTCTTTTTGCTTCCACAATTAGCAAGTTAAATACAGAAAAGAAGAAATTAATTACTAACTAAAATTACTACTAAATGGTAGTGGTCTAGTGTTTCTCACTTTCTTGCACGAGTTGGCAAATTAAAATGGTGTCATATTATTAGTGAGAACAGAGCAGCCCAAAGAGAAAGTGTTGTGGCCCAAGACACAAACAGGCCCAAGTCGACACCTCAGGTTCAGCCTCTCAAACCTGCAACGGTCAACAGAAGACACACACCAAGAGTGTGAGCAGTATGACAGATACAACTCAATACTCATCAATCCATTCTAAAAGAAAACTTATCATTGACGACCATGAAATGAAGTGAGAGTATACAGATATAATATCACAAAGTGAAATGAAGACATATCATTGACGACCATGAAAGTGTATCCTCCGACTTGCATTACAAAGAAAAATCAAAGCTTTCTCAAGTATCATTATATCAATATATTCGTTTCAGTAGTCCCTGCAAGGTTTTTTTTTTTTTTTTTTTTTTTTTAAANAAGCTTTATACAGTAGATAGTCTATATTTCTCTTCTATAAGAGTAAATCCGCTGGTAGAAATCAATAACAAGATAGACAAGAACTATTCAGATTACTTGCTTTCCACTTTATACCTCTATGTATACTCTCATTCTTATCTCAAATTCCTACTTGGTACCAGAGTAGATCCCTCATTGAGAAGCAAGCTGTTACAATATACATCGGTTTTTGTTGTACGACGTTGATGATATGTTTTACATAAGATAAAGAAACTCTAATTAGAAATAATGTTTAAATACAAAAACATAAGTTGACGTGTGAAAAGTGAAAACAAAATTAGAAGTTGCATGTTATACTAAAAATGCACACAGCACACATATGTTTGCATACGTACAGTTAAAAAAGGAAAGAATTTGAATATGTTTATCTGATACAGTGATATAGCTGTCAACGTAAGTAAATGCTCTTACCGTAATCATACATTTAAGAGAAAAACAAATTAAATTTTTAATTAAAGGGTTTTTATGTTAATAAATGTTTACAACAGTTTAGTAAAGGTAGTCGCACTTTGACCACAAAAAAAAAGGATAGTCGCAAAAATTTGAAATATGAGATCATATATATACAAATATAAAACATCAAATTAAGTTTTTTTTAATGTTTTTAAGAATAAACTGTTTTTCATTACAATCCTATTGATATATTATAATAATTAAAAAAAAATATTGAAATAAATGAAAAAAAAAATAGGTTGACAAAAACTAAGCAAAACATAAGTAAACTATAAGCAAATATAAAAATAAATAACAAAAATATATTTAATGTAGGTGGATCAATATAGAGAGCTAAACAGTAAACACATTAAAGAACAAAAAAACTAAACCCAAGTTGATCTTAACGGTCACGAGAAGATTATGAGAGAATCATCGATGTGGAGAGAAGGAAAGAGAACTCAA
>OVBW01003001.1:0-10870 GCA_900406355.1 Erysimum pusillum
GGCGGAGATGAAGATAATGAGAGAGTAGGTCGATCGTCTATGTGATATTTCAAAAAACATGAATTGTGTTTAAAAACACATCATCTATAAGAAATACTGTGTTATTCTAAAATATTTTTTGAAAAATACATGTCAACCATAAGAACAATGTGGTGTATGGAATGAAACCATGAAAATAAATTACATGAACTTTTTAAATGGAACCACCACTGTAAACAAGGTTCAATTAAGAGGAAGTGGAGGTGTTCGATCATACTTGGCTAGAGTGGTCCTGCTTGGCTACACACGTATCGAAGAAGATAAACGTGGAAGCTTGATTTGAGTTTTATTGCTCTTTGTGTTGCTTGTTGAGCCTTTGTACTCTGTTTTTTAGTGTTTATGCTATTTTTTTCTGAACTTTTTCTCTGATTCTAATAAAATGTTTGATACGACAAAATTTTAAAGGTGAGGGACATAAATAGTTTAGGAAATGGCTTAAGGATCTTGGTTAGATTAGAGTGTTTTAGTGGGATGGATTCGGTTGTGACGTGAACAATCATCTTTTTCAAAATTTATATACTCACTCCTTATTTGCATTCTTATTAGTCATTTTGTTAGTGCGTTTAAAATATAAAAAAAAAAAAAATTAGTGGATATTTTAGTAAGAAATAAGTGTCTTTGCTTAGACACTTTAGACACTTAAATGAGAGAATGTCTTTAGTTTGGTTTATAGGATCAGTACCGTCTTAGAAGTTAGAACGAGAGTCTAAAGGCCTAATGGGACAATTTGTGACGTGATTTTATTGCAGACGGTTTAAAAGGTTTGAAAAATATAGTTGCAAAAGTTTAATGTAATTAGTCGAACATAGCCTTCGACGTTTTTAATCTTCTCTTATGTGTAAACATTGCAATGACTTCTTCTTTTTTTTTCGTCAACTTTGGGCCACAACTGGCCGGCCCATTAGCCTAATCTCCTACATAATGTAGGGAGCGGGATTCGATCCCTGGTGTGATGGTGCCTGTCCATCAGTGGACTTATCATTTGCCACTAGACTAAGGTCACTACACGCATTGACTTCTTTTATAAGCGAATTTTTGTGATTATTAGAACTCATATAGTTTCCAACTTAAAACATTGGCAAGAAATTGAGATTATTAGTAAATAGCATCATGAACCTTATATACTAGTACTAACCATAGATGGACGAAATAGGTTACATCTGAAAAAAGAACGTGACTGGGAGTGGAGATGATCATATGAGTTACATATGTTTCTACTAAAATATCTAAAGAGTTTTGATTAGTAAATGACTTTGTAAGTTTCAAATTTCCAAACCATTTGTGTTCTTATCTTCTATTGCTTTGATTGAACCCTAATATGATGTCTATGATTTAGAGATAGTACTCTAACACCATTACTTTTATTTAATTCACAATCAATGTTGAACACTATATAGTACATACAAATAACCAATTACTCTATTCAAATTTTACTAGAAATGATTTTTCTTTTTTCAACTATATCTGTTTTAGAAAATTTATCTGCATACAATACAAATTTTGAAAGCAAAGCCTTGAGAGAATGTTTTAAAATTAGAGAATGGTTCCTTTTTAACACACAGTGATGTCCAAATTAAATCTAATAAAAAAATCGTTACATTTGGAAAAGGCAGCAATTGAATATTAGAGAAAGGTTTACTGTGTCCGTAAACATGGTCAGAAATTAATGAGCATGGGATCGAAATGTGCAAAGTAAATAAGCTAGCCAAAATTATTGTTTATAAAGAAAAGATCTCTGTTTCCGAAACTCATAAATTTTAGTCAACTAAACAATTGTAATCCAAGTACCATGTTATCTTCACTCTCTTCCATGGCCTCCTCCTGAGATGATATACATCATGCTAAATCACAAGAAGAACAAAACAATTCAATAGTTAACAAACATTGGTTATAACCATAGATTGGTGTTCACAAATAGTTTGTAATTAGGATATATGTGCATAAATCAGTTATAATAAAGTATTTAAGGAGGGAAATACCTTCTTTGTCTTCTTACTGATGAGATCTTAGAAGAAGCGCTGATGTAAAAAGTCTTATGAAATCCTAAGCAATCACATACGCTTCACATTTTCAACATGGTCTATAAAAGTAAAAATGCGTACTTGAGGCGTAGTGGGTTCAATTCCTTGGATCCTAACTCTTACGATAGTATTTTTCTTCACATTATAGAAGAAAATGTAGAACGGATCAGATAGAACTCCAGGAGAGAACACAATTTCACCGTTACCAGTCATCCCACGAATGAGTAATACAGTATCCGCAACTAGATTCTTCCACAAAGGCGGCAATACCTTAATATGCTGCGACCATTTATTTCCCTCAACATCATCTAAAACCCACAACACAAGACTTGTAGTTCTTCCACTAAAAATACCAGTATGATTAAGTAGTAGGCCTAATTTACCGGCGTAATTTATCATAATTCGAAGATACATTTCATTGTTGTCCACAACTTCAGTAAATTTGAATTTCTCGAACCTAACATCAAAGCAAACTATGATTTTGGTTCTTGGAAACTCGTTGGGCTTACTAGCTGAATAATACAAAACTCCATTGATACATATGCTAGAAGAACACCAAGGCAAATGGGGTAAGGAACATTCAATCATTTTCCAAGACGGTTTCTCCATTCCTAATGTTAGAACTTGATATTCATCCGGGGCTTTACGAGATTCTAAACAAACTGACATGCTTAACACCTTGTGTTGTTTGTTGATTGGATCATACCCGAAAAAGGTTTTCACATTCAACCACCTTTTGGGTAATGTTATGGACTGTCCTGTGCTAGGATTATATATCATCGCATTCTCTCCAGGTCCGAGCCTTATATTTGAATTAAAGAGCAAGCCACAAACAGGGGGAAAAATATAAGGAGGACACGCTTTGGTTGGGAAACACATGTGATACTCGGCAGCTAAAGGAGATGAGTTCTGATCTGGATTAAGAGGTTGTGGTGCCGAGTAAAAGAACCACTTACCATTCGTTTTGAGATAGAAAAGGAGACGCAGACGAGAAGAAGACATTGTAAGGAACAAATCAGTAAAATCTGGACGGATGAGAATGGACGCCAAGTCTTTGGACACGCAAAGAAACCTTGCTATGGATTTTACAGGCAATCTCAAAAAGATCTCAATGATGAGATCAGTTGGGATCGACTCCGAGTTCTTAATTGATATTGAAGAAGGTCGTGTATTGCCTTTGGAGATAGTTAAGCAATCCTTCTCCGAGGAGACCTGCTTTAGACGTTTCTCCATAGCTGCGTGTTAAAACCCTAAGTCCTCCTCTCTATTTTATTTATGCGAGTAATAGATAGAAATTTGTCAAGCAAATTGGGCCGTACGAAGGCTCGTTGGACCCAGGTAACGTGTTTACAAGTCTATGGAAAAAAAGAAGAAAAAAAAAAAAAACAGAGTAACTCAACGTTGGTGCTGAAATAGTGGCCTTGTAAAATAAATCTTGATAAAGTATCAATTACTTCTTTTGTTTTTTGATAGAATATCAAATTGTCTTGCTCAGCCTTATCTTGTGATCTGAGAAATAGCCCAATCACACGAATCAAAATTATCACAGTTTATCACAAAATTTATTACCGCGATATCAAAAATCATGTCGGTCAATGAAAACATAAACCGTGATAATCCATATATTATTTATCTAATACAAATTTGTAACCACTAAAAAAATGACACATGGTAAGAAAGACCTCACTCCACCAATATTTAGGCAGTTGATAAGTTACATCTCCAAATTATTATTTTTTTAAACACTTGAAACACTTTATTAAATAGAATGAATGTGGTCCTCATGGAGGGCATGTACAATGCAGGAAGTAATAAGATCATACAAAACAAAAGAAACATTAGGAGGAAAAGGAGATCTTACTAGCGCATCAGCAGGTTTGTTGCAAAGACGAGGTGACCATATGATAGACACATTTGTGAACTTCTGTTTCCAAAAGCCTATTTCCCTCAGCAAATTATGTAATCCACAGTTTTTGGTAGCTCCATTGACAAGCTTAGAAACCATGACATTGTCACCTTCAAAAGTGACTTGTCTATGACCAAGAGACCAAACATGTTGCATGGCCGTTAAAAGACTTTGTAATTCCGCCTCCAGAAAAGTTGAACAGGCTGTGCCACGACTCTTAGCTGCACCCTTATAAAATCCATCAGCATCACGTATAACCCAAGCAGCTTGCACATCAGCACCATTCTGCATAAAACGGCAATCATAGTTGCATTTGATAAAACCTTGATCTGGTTTATTCCACCCCATATGTGTTTGGATTCCTGCAAAAGAGTTGTTAGTGTGATCTGAGACCTGCAAAGCATTAGACCAATCTATTGCATCAGTTATAGCATTCTGCAAATCACTTTGCCAATCTCCATTTTGGAGTTGATAAACCAAGAAATTCCGGCTCTTCCAGAGTCTCCAAAGAATCCAGAGAGGAAGCTGTCTAGAAAAAGCAGCAAGCTGCCTATTATTGTGACAAGTTAGAATAGCACGAAATTTATCTCCAAAAGAAAGAGAAGGATCAAAAAGAGAAGAAAGACCAATTTGAGACCCACGCCAAAGAGCCACTGCATGCATAAGAACAACCAAAGAACAGATGCTCTAAAGATTCATCAGCAGTACAACACCTCTTACACTGAGCATCTCTGGTTATATGTCGAGTTCTAAGGATTGTTCCAATAGCTAAAGTCTTTGTAATCATACGCCAACAAAAATGTTTAATCTTTGGAGCCGTCTTTAGTTTCCAAATAGCTTTTTAGAATTCAATCAAACCTGGTGGAGGAAGAAAGTCCTGAACCTGACCCGGTAAATGAGTTTGAAGCCAATACCCTGATTTAACAGTACAAATCCCTGAATCTGTATATTTCCATCCAAGTAAATCTGGTGCAGGTAGATTACTTATCCGGATTTTCTTGATGTGAGCAATATGAGGACCGGCTCAAAACTATTATGGGCCCTTGGGCAAAAAAAATTTTTTGGACCCTAAACCTCTTTTTATAGATATTTTTTTTATTATAAATTTTTTGTTAATGTATTTTCTATTAAATAAATTTGTTATAAAAACAAAAATGTATACACAAAAAAAAAATTTGGTTTCTTTTTAGTCTTATTTTTGTTTATTATATATTTTTTTATAAAAATAAAAAAAAAAAATTTGAAAATAGGCCCTTAATTAGTAGGGCACGGGACGGGGCCCGGGGCGGTCGCACCGCTTGTCCTCCCCTTTGAGCCGGCACTGGCAATATCATCCGGGTGAATTAAAGATTCTAGAAGAGCAATATTCCAGCTTTTTGGATTATCTCTCAACAATTGGTGAACATGAGAAATAGTAGGCTGAACATTCACAAGACAACGAGGAGGCCTTGGTGGGTGTAAAGGAAGCCACGAATCAGTCCAAATTTGAGTCTCTTTACCATCACCAAGAAGCACCATTACACCTTTCTTAATCAAATCTCTACCTTCAAGAATGGATCTCCAAATATATGAAGGCTTTGGTCCTAAACCAACATTCAAGATATTTGTGTCTGCAAAATAGCGCCCTTTGAGTAATCTTGAAACCAAACTATTTGGAGCCTGCATTATTCTCCACGCTTGTTTGGCTAACATAGCATTAAAACTCTCTATATCCCTGAACCCCAAGCCACTTTCTGATTTTGGAAGAGCCATGCGCTTCCAAGCTAACCAATGCATTGGTTGTCTTTGATCATCTTTCCTCCACCAAAACTGAGCAAGAAGTTTGTTTATATCCTCACAAATACCAACTGGCAACTTAAAACAATTCATTGTATAAACAGGGAGAGCGAGAGCCACTGTTTTTATCAAAATTTCCTTCCCCGCCTCAGAAAGATAACGATTTGACCATCCTTGAGTTCTTTGATGAACTCTATTCACAATGAAATTGAAAATCTCCTTCTTTTTCCTACCAATCTTTTCAGGCAAACCCAAATATTTACCACACCCCCATCATTATGAATATTGAGAATCCTCCGCAATCTTGTTTTAACAGATGGTTGAACTCTTGATCCAAAGGTAATAGCAGATTTCTGAAGATTCACTGCTTGCCCTGAAGCTTTCTCATATTCCTTCAATACTGCCATAACTGTTTTACAAGACCGAGGGTGCGCACGACAGAAGAAAAGAGCATCATCTGCAAAAAGAAGATGATTAATAGTTGGTCCCTTTGTACTGATTTTCATACTTTTCAAGTGATTAACAGAAGAGGCTCTAGAAAGCTGATGAGATAAAACTTCAGAACAAAGAATAAAAAGATAAGGAGATAAGGGATCTCCCTGTCTAATCCCACAAGTTGGAGTAATCCATCCTTGAGGACTCCCATTAATCAGGACTGAAAAAGAGACAGAATCCACACATTTCATTATCCAAGTAATCCATTGATGATCAAACCCCATGTGAACCATTGTATCTCGCAAAAAAACCCCATTCAAGTCTATCATAGGCCTTAGAAATATCAGTTTTGATGGCCATATAGGATTTTGCCCACCGTCTTCTAGACTTAAGAGAATGAAGCATCTCATGAGCAATGATCACATTGTCCATTATATTCCTCCTTGGAATAAAAGCTGCTTAGTTTTCAGAAATAATCGAAGACAGATGCTTCTTGAGTCTGTTCACCAGAACTTTAGAAACAATCTTGTAACTGACATTGCAGAGGGCAATAGGCCGATAATCAGATAAACCACTAGGAGACTCTATTTTCGGAATCAGGCAAATATTAGTGTAATTTGTATCACCATTCATCTCTCCTGTTAAAAAGAAACTTTGAACTTCCTGAATAAATGTTCCTTTAATCTCAGGCCAAAATTGTTGGTAGAAAGCACCAGTAAATCCATCTGGCATGGAGCTCTGTCTTCACCTATGTCAAAAACTGCATTCTTAATTTCATCTTCAGTAACAGGCCTGATCAAATCCTGATTCACTTCCTCAGAAACTCTAGGTTGAAATCCTGTAAAAGCTGTTAAATAGTCTTCACCATCTAATCTTGTAGTCTGAAACATCTTGCCAAAATAATCAATTGCAACTGACCAATTTCCTTATTTCCACTAACAGTGTTGCCAAGAGCATCAGTAACAGAAATAATCCTCTTCTTTGACAATCTTGTTTTAGTCATAGCATGAAAAAAATTTGTATTACGATCACCAAATTACATTTATTTTTTTAAAAATATTGTGTTTTTAAAATAACACGGTATTACATATAGATGATGTATTTTTAAACATAATTCATGTTTTTTTCAATATCACATAGACCTAGCTACTCTCTCATTATCATCATCTCCGTCTTCATCTCCGCCTTCACCATCTCTATATCCAAAGTCACCGGCACCATAACAACCTTTTCTCACCGAATCTATCTCTCGCTCTCACCGGATCTATCTTTCCTTCTCACCGGATCTCTTCTCTGTCTCTATTATCGGATCTCTTTCTCACTACCACAAATGGTTCATTTTGTAAAAACACATGAGCAGAAGGATATTTTAATATTTATCCCACCCAATAATGTTATTTACTCACAAAATCTGACATAAGACTATTTTCTTAGTTTCTTTCTAGAAAAATGTTATCTAATTAATTATGTTACCCTACATTTTAATACTACGTTTCGTGTGTCGCATAGGAAATAATGATACATTATACTATATAACAACGTTAAACCTTTAAAATGACAATTTAATTGTACAAGAAAAATTGTTGGTCTCTGGAATTCTCTTGAAATATGGATCAATCGATACCAAACCCCTTGAAACGATCAATCCTTCTTTTTTTTTTGTTAAAAAGAAAATCAGTGATTTGCCTCCTACAAGCGTTCGTTTAATTAATGTCATTAACTCGACTTTGATACTTTTTAGGCTTGAATCTGCTGGGAATTGTGGTTCTCTTAACTTTTTTGGTTTCAGCACTTGACAGTTTAAGATAGCTTTCAATTTCGATCGACTAGCTTCAAATTGTTGTCGAGCTTCATTTTTTTTTTTTTCCGACCATGTTGTCGAGCTTCTTCTTAACAATTTTCTCATCTTTCTTTGTCAACTCTGAGACAAGAATGACTCAATTTCTTGAGAATTATTTGGTGGTCCTCTTAATACTTCACCTTGGCTTCTTTTTGAAATTTACAATTTCTTTCTAAAAATTCCTTAAAATCGTTTAAATGGTACTACTATTTTCTTTTTTCTAAGAATACAAATATCATTAAAAATGGATTGTGTAAAATAATATAGAACAGAATATTGTATTGAGTTGTCTTGAATATGAGATCTAACATACATATACAGTACTCCCTCCGTTTCACAATAAGTGTCGTTTTAAGGTTTTATTTTTGTTTCACAAAGAGTGTCGTTTTAGGTTTTCAATGCAAAATTTAATGATTTTTTATGTTTTATGACTATTAGTATTCTGCAGATTGTTTTACTATTGGGCAGATTGTGTTTAGATATATAGTTAATTATGTTTTTGTTTAGAAAAAACAAAAAAATTAATGTTTCCTTAATCTGTGTGCAAAACTCTAAAACGACACTCTTTATGAAACAGAGGGAGTATAATGGAAATACTTGTACAAGAAGTAATATGGAGATCTAGAATATTCTTCGGTTTGAGTTTCATGGGCTTCACTTCATAAAGTGCCTTTGATGGCCTCACAATACTTGGTCCGCAAGATACACATCTTGCGGGCCTAGGTTATCTCTAATAGATTGTTTAAGTTACACAAAGTAAACCTATAACTTGGTCTTATGGCAAAAAAAAGATAAAAACATGGAAGCAAACACACTTTGGTCCATCGACAGAGTGTTAAACTTTTCAGTTCACGATGTTAAAATGAAGCGATAAAGATTCTAAATGGTACTTAACCACTTGAAACTTTATTCCATGTCAGTTTTATTCTAGTATGAGATGTTACACGTTCATCAAGGCTCTTGGATTTCATACTCAAACATGAATAATGGATATTAGTTGATTCATTAAGTTGAGCATGAGCCTCCGGGCGCCCCGATTTTCGTAAAATCGGTGAATCAAATCGGTTTATCGGCTTAGGCGTTAAAAATCGGAGAAATCGGCCAAATCGGTCAAATCGGCCGGTTTATTTTCTGATTTTTTTGTTTTCTTTTTTTAAGATAACATTATTTTGAATAAATGAAAAAAATAATAAAATGAAAAAATTAGAAAAATATAACTAATTATTAAATTGTAAATTATAATTTAGGTAGTCTCATTTTTTTTATTTACAGTGACTAAACTATATAATTCTTATATAAAATAGGTATAAATATATATATAAGAAGTTCAAATGTGTAATATTTTTAGTATTTCATATTTTATAAATTATATTTTGTTATAAAAATATTAAAAATATTTAGAAATATAATATTAATTCATTAACGCCTAGGCCCCGATTAATCGATCTAGGCGCTAGGCCCCATTCGAACGCCTAACTAGCGCCTAGCGATTTTTTGAACCTTAAGACAATTGAAAAAAATCTCGAAATATTTGAAGTGTGACAAACATTTTTACTCGTCATGTAGAATGTTGAACACTATATAGTACATACAAATAACCAATTACTCTTTTCAAATTTTACTAAAAATGATTTTTCTTTTTTCAACTACATATGTTTTAGAAAATTTATCTCCATACAATACAAATTATAAAAAGGAAAATCCAAAAAAAAAATCTCCAAAGTGGCAACGACTTCAACTTTAAACCTTCAAACTTTTGTACTCCCATACAAACAATCAATTTGACAACTTTGTTAAAACATTTAGAATGACTTTTGTGTTCGCAAGCCCACAATAATCACTGAAACATTTGAGAATGG
This sequence comes from Erysimum pusillum, assembly GCA_900406355.1. Lineage (NCBI taxonomy): Eukaryota > Viridiplantae > Streptophyta > Magnoliopsida > Brassicales > Brassicaceae > Erysimum > Erysimum pusillum. Next base: position 9,877 of record OVBW01003001.1, read on the forward strand.
TTTTTTTTTTTTTTTTGTAACACATAACGATTTCCAAATTAAATCTAATAAAAAAAATTGTTACATTTGGATAACTAAAGGCAGCAATTAAATATTAGAGAAAGGTTTACTGTGTACAAGCCATATTTTTGCATGTTTGTAAACATGGTCATACATTAATGAGCATGGGATCGAAATGTGCAAAGTAAATAAGCTAGCCAAAATTATTGTTTATAAGAAGAAAAGATCGCTATTTCCGAAACTCATAAATTTTTTGTCAACTAAACAATTGTAATCCAAGTACCATATTATCTAATATTCACTCTCTTCCATGGCCTCCTCCTGAGATGATATACATCATGCTAAATCACAAGAAGAACAAAACAATCCAACAGTTAATAAATATTGTGTAGGTTATAACCATATATATTGGTGTTCACAAATAGTTTGTAATTAGGATATATGTGCATAAACCAGTTATAATAAAGTATTTAAGGAGAGGTAATACCTTCTTTTTCTTCTTACTGATGAGATCTTAGAAGAAGCGCTGATGTAGAAAGTCTTATGAAATCCTAAGCAATCACATACGCTTCACATTTTCTACATGGTCTATAAAAGTAGAAATGCGTACTTGAGGCGTAGTGGATTCAATTCCTTGGATCCTAACTCTTACGATAGTATTCTTCTCCACATTATAGAAGAAAACGTAGAACCGATCAGATAGCAATCGAGGAGAGAACACAATTTCACCGTTACCTGTCATCCCGATAATGCGTAAGCTAGTATCCGCAACTAGACTCTTCCACATAGGCGGCAATACCTTAATATGCTGCGACCATTTATTTCCCTCAACATCATCTAAAACCCACAACACAAGACTTGTAGTATTTCCACTAAAAATACCAGTATGATTAAGTAGTAGACCTAATTTACCGGCATAATTTATCATAAATTGAGGATATGGTCCATTGTTGTCCACAACTTCAGTAAATTTGAATTTCTCGAACCTAACATC
>OVBW01003002.1:0-10121 GCA_900406355.1 Erysimum pusillum
ATCCTACAGGGTCACACACCTAAGCGAACAGGATGTACTTAAGCAAGGAACATGTAATAAGAGAAGGTGTCGATCGATACCAACAAAGGTAGTATTGATCGATACCATGTGTGGACCGAAATAGAGATTTCGGTCCAATGACTTAATTTGTTCCGGCTCGGCCCGGGAACAATTAGATCTTGACCCATGCCTATATATATAATATGTGGCACGAGTTTTAACACAACCCTAGTCGTCACCTCTCTAGAATACACAGGTTTCCTCTGCAAGATCTGATTCCAGGCACTAGCATCCCTGCAGATTCCTGTTCGTGTGAGTGTGGACTACAGTAGAGGCACAGCACGTGAGGCGCTTCCAGATCTCTGATTCCTGATATCAATCCGCTGCAATCTCCAGGTATCATCGAGATCTCTGTGATTCATGGTTTACAAACCTTAGATCCTAGGCTTTATGAATTGTCTGTAGGTTGATTAATAGAGATTAATCCGATAAAAAACCTGTAGAAAATCCTTCAGGAATGGGATCACCCGCTTGAGTCCCGAGGTGTTTAAACACATTCGTAGCACCTTCCCGAGCTGAATAGAAGGATCCGTGTTATGTCACAACAAAAAAAATGATGACAAAGAACTCAATAAAGGATACCTGTGAAAGCAGGATTAGGAGTAAGGCCACAGAGGGGCGGCTTGGCGGATCGTGAGCCTTGAGAATGAGAATCCTTATCCGCACGGGACCTTAGTTCCGAAGAAGGAACTAGGGGGCCACTAGAATCAGTTCGAGCTGAATCATCGGAAGCATGCGCGATCAGTTCGGGCGGAAAAGACATTTCGGGATGAGTCGGTTGGGAACCAGCACGAGTCAAGGCGTCGGGAGCCAGGCTGAGTGGCGAAGGCATCTCGGGGCGAGTTCTTTTCGAAGAATTCGCCGAAGAGTCAGTTGCTGAGTCCGAACCCCTTTTTCTCGAAGCTTTCTTGGGAAGGGAGGCGAGAGTGGCATCAAAGTCATCTTTCGCAGGAGCATTCAACTCCAGAGGGGAAAGAGGAGGATGCCCAAAAACCCTAATAGCTTCAGAAGAACCGTCGTTAACAAGAATAGCGTTACGATGAACATCAACACTAGGAGAGGCTCTCTTCTCCTTGCTAATCCCCGCAATTTTTTCGGTTATGTCAACCTCTTTACCACGCCGCTCGCGAAGACTCAATTCGCTCCAATCTTCATCAAAAGTATCTTTAATTCTTCGACCAAATTGGCCCTTCATCAAGTCCGTACCTCTGTGGATCCTTTGGAGAGTAAAAAAGTTCCAATGGACCCGCTACGTCAAGATGGCATCAAAGAAATGATAGAAACCTTGATAGAATGCTGGACGTTTCAATTTCTTATCCACTACACACACAAAAAAAAAACAACACCGGGTTTGAAAGTGGGACAAACCAAGGGGATGAACTAATCAAAGCATGTGTTAAGGTATATACGATTACCTGACCCGGACAAAAACTTTGTCTTGAGGATTTTGCTGAAACCACCAACAGAGGATTCACTTACCTTGAAGAAGAACCAGTACCTTCTCCAATTTTCGTCTTTAAGAGGAAAGCCATCAAACAATGCCCTGTCAGTTCGGGGGTGAAGCGTGAAGGTACCACTCCCACGGGCAATTCGGACACTAAACAGCTCAGAAAGTTCATCTAGGCCAATGGCGAAATTCGCCTCCATGGCCATCGTCATCACACAGAGAATATTGCGAATTAGGTTTGGAGTACATTGCGGTAACGTGATATCAAGAGCTTCCAAGTACAAAAGCAGTAGTTCGGGAATAGGAAAAGGCAAACCGCAACCTTTAAAATAAACCTCATAAACACAGCAATACCCAGGGCGCACGGATTCCGGTGACTCGTTCGGTGCCGGGAGAACGAATTCAACATCCTCCGAAACATGACAAAGGCGCCGAAGGTCTCCGAGGGATTGATCAGAAGAAAGAGTTTACCAGTACGGACCGAACTCATCTCCCGATTGCGTACAGTCAGTAGATCCAGGGGTAGCCATGTTGTCCCCGGCGGCAATTATAGCAAGCTCTTCTTCAGTCGGAACAATGGCAGAGGAGCGAGGTAGCGACATTTTGAGACTTTCGAAAGAAAGGGGGTAAAAGTAAAGGTGAAGGAGAAAGGTCAAAAAATAATTGATTTAACTTTAGTCTCCAAACCGCCACGAAAGACATGGGGAAGTGGAGAGGTTTCCCACTATATTAATATAAAAATTAGTTATCAATAAAGGACAAAATCGGTGAATGTCAGGGAAATCAAATCGATGTAATTACGAAAATTGGAGCAATGATTGAAAGCCCAACGAATCCGGGCAAAATCGAATAAATCAGCATTTAATTCCAAGTCATCCGAGCTGAACAGCTCGGAAGACTTGGGGGGCAATTGTTGATACCGGATCCCGAACTAAAGATGGATCCAAGATGGAAGCCCAAAAACAAGGCCCAGTCACCCTAGAAGAAAGCTCGGGTGGTAAACGGCTCGGAAAGGAGAAATGAGCTCGGACGAAAGGAAAAGGCCCACGGTCCGAAGCCCACTAGAGAATTCAAATGTAGCTGTTACAATAATAAAGGACAAGATCAAAACCGATACAATTAATGAGAATCATTGTAATAATAGCATTTATAAGCAATTAATGTCCTAAAGAGGAGTATAAATATAAGATGAGTCCAATGTAATAGGGCACATGTTGTTTTTTGGCCAATAATACTCATACTATACTATTTTCTAAAGGCAGATTATTGTTGAAATCTTTTGTTTATTTCTAAATTTTCATCCATTTTATTATTTTCTATTTATAATTATTTGAGTGTTGGATCCAAGATCCACATTTTGGCGCTAGAAGGAGGGGAGACATAGTCTTCACTCACGCATTTCCTACCTTGGTTACAACTTCATTCAGCTACAACATCAAATCATCATGTCTCGCGATACCGATTCGAATCAACCATATCCCGTGATGGATGCGATCAATGCGTTAGCTGCAAAATTCACGAATGTTGAAAGCAATATCGCTACTTTGACGGCTGGTCAAGAGAGTGCTTTGAAAAATCATGACACTGTAACAGCTCGACTGGATTCTTTAACTACGGCAATAGCTAATCCGACGACAGCAGTGGCTGTATCTCAGGTCCTGTACGGGTTAAAATCCTGAGTAATTATTTTTGTTATTATCATTTGAGGGATATAGATTTGTAGCTTATATTAGAATATGAACAAGTAAGTAGGTACATTTGTCTCAAATCATATGCGTGTTTTTAAAGGGAGTGAGAATCAACGCTTATGTTGTAGTTAGTGGCTGTGATGAACATTACGGGTTATCCTTGAGTCAGTTTCGTTCTCATTCGCATCTGAAATTGGAACATTAGTACATAGCTTGAGTTAGTTTCATTCTAGAGAGCATGTGCAAAGAAAGAGACTTTATAGAAGTTGAGAGATTGTTTAGCAAAATTTCAGAGGCATGTTATATTGTTTTTTAGTTTACTGTATAAGTTTTGAGCATTTTGGTTGTATTTTAGTCAAACCAGTTTGATTGTTCTTTAGTCTAATCGTTTTACTCTGGCTTTTAAATCAAAACAAACAAATTGTTTTCCTTTTTGATTGTTTGTAGTTAGTTTGTGTTTATATACTATAGTTTTTAGTCAAATCATTTTACTTTGGAAATGTCTGATTGATTATTTGAAGATATATGCTTGATCATTGTTGTTCTTTTGTCAAATCACTAATCGTTTTAGTTTGGTCTTATGTCTGATTGGTTATTTTAAAGTTGCTAGTAGCGATTTTTGCGATTATTATCTTTTGGCGATTTTGATCTTGTAATCTATATTTGTATGCATATGTCTGATTGTGTGTATAGTTGCTTAGTTTTAGTAACTCACATCTAAATTACTATTGAAATTTGTAGATAGATTCATCATCTCCATTCAATGATAATAGAGACAGAGAAGAACCTGACTTAGATGAGCATGATATCTTATCATAAGAAGACTTTCCAACACCAGATTCAAATCGCAGAGGCAAATGGAAACAAAGAAGCAGATCTGCAGCAGATGGTGATACTAACAAAGATAAAGCTAAGTAGAAGTGGATACTCCCGCCAAGGTCTGATGTGTGGGTTCATTTCACAAGGTGGCCGGATAACTATAATATGTGTAATCGCAACTACTGTAAGAGGCCAATGACATGTCCAACAACATCAGGTACCAAATCCTTAAGCAATCACCTGGAAATATGTAAACCATATTGTGTTCATAAAGAGACTCATGGTGAAGACGGTGGAAATGGAACTCAGAAAATTATTAGTCAAGATGGAATTCTTAAGAATGTTATAGTTCCTGAGCATGTTTCCAGAGAAGCTGCAAATGAGATGATTGTCATAGCCTCATAGGAGAGTTGCCATTGTCATTTATAGAGGGCATGGCATTTAAACACTTTTGCGGCAAGGTTTGTTCTTCTTATAAATATTAGTGTTTAGTTCTTTCCTCAATAACAATTACTAATATACATGTTAGTGTTTTGAAGGTAAACTTGTACAAGCCTCCTTCAAGAAGAACATCAGGAAGAGACATTGTTAAGATGTATGCGGAGAGAAAGAAGGCTATGACAGAAGTGTTTCAGAAAACTAAACAGAGAGTTTCAATCACAACTGACATTTGGGTTTGTCAGCATACAGGTGATGTACTTTACTTATTCTATTAATTACGTAGCTTATTATATTCTTAGGCCACTGGTAACGCAACAACAGTTGGAGTGTTGTAAGGAATAAAAAAATATTAAAGTGACTGAATAGTGTGTGTTTGGGTTCCAACGTGGTCTCCTGCTAGAACTGTTCTAAGGGGGTGTTGCAGGGTGACGTGGCAAAGAGAGAGAGAGAGGGGACGCGTTTTAAAAAAAAAGACCTCAACCAAATCGTGATTAAAAAAAAAAAAAGTTACCTTGTTCTATTCAGTTTTCACTTTCTTTTTAACAAAACTATATTTTTAAAAATTAATATATTAACATCTATTTCGGTAAAAACACAATTTATAGATATTAAAAAAAATAATGAATGGAATAAATTTGGACATGAGGGTTTAGGTAATATGTTTGTGTGTTTTTATGTTTTAATTTATATCTTTAAGGTTTTTTTTTGTTTTTTAATAATTTGGAATTGTATTTTTTGTTTCATTTTAATTTCAAATCAATTTTTAGTACAAGTTTTTCATATTTTCAATTTAAATGTTATTTTTCTAAGTTTTAAAAAATTTTATATGTTTTAGATTATTAAATTATTATAAAATTACTTAGAAACATGTTTTACCAATAATCGACTCATTTAACCTTGTATCTAAACAGGCAACATGCAACAAAACCATACTCACCATCGTTCGGATGGAGGAGTATTTTCTCAATGAAGGAATTATTGGAAAAAGGTGTGAGATGGGGCTTAGGCTCAGGCGTCAATTTATCGGTTTGGCATGACCCCTGGATCCCGGATATTTATCCACGTCCAGCAAATGGTAGGGGAAAACACATTCACCAGAATTTGAAAGTCAACAACCTGATTGACCACTCCACAATGGAATGGCATTTACCTATCCTTGAAGAATACATGGAACCGGAGGATATCCACATCATTAAGAGTATGGCGATAGGTCAGATTTACAAACCAAACAATGTATTATGGCATTTTACAAAATCAGGCAAATACACGGTTAGGTCAGGTTGTCGGATTTCACAGGAAATATCGGACAATAGGGAAGTGGGCCCAAATTATAATACTCTAAAAGCTAAAGTCTGGAAAGTTAAAGCACCCCCCCCCCCCCAAAAAAAAANCAAATAGCAACTGGCTCTCTAGCGGTTAAATCACGCCTAAATCAATGTGGAGTTAATTGTGATAACGTCTGTAAGCGATGTGGAGAGATAGATGAAATAATAAATCATGCTATGTTCGAGTGCCCACACTCCTTACATATTTGGGACTTGCCATCGATTCCGGTAATAGAGGGTACTTTTCCAACAAAGTCTGTCTTTACCAATTTGGATTATTTGTACTGGAGATTACCACCTCTGGTCGGCGAGGAGAGTGACTACAATTATTTCCCATGGCTCTTATGGTTTATTTGGAAATCAAGGAACAACAAAGTGTTTCAAGGCATACAAGAGGAACTAAATGAAATTTTAAATCTTGCTAAAAGTGAACATGTGTTGTGGAAGGAAGCACAACTGACCATGAATGAGGAAATCGTGGATCCACAATCCAACCATAGATGCCCGAGTTTATTGCGTTGTCAGTTTGATGGATCATGGAAGTCTATGGACCCCACGTCTGGCCTGGGTTGGATTTGCTTGCAGGAAGATGCACCCTTGACGATGCTTGGGGCAAAGTGCCAACGGAAGAGTACATCCCCACTTCACTCAGAGATGGAAGCACTAATTTGGGCCGTGCAATGTATTCTCTCGAGAAGTATCGACTGTCAGGTGTTCGAGACCGATTGCATAGAATTGGTCTCAATGGTGAATTCTCCGGAGGAGTGGCCAGTGTTCTTCGCCCTGTTTGACGAATTTGGAGTGCTCCGAGATTGTTTCCGAACTTTCTCACTCTCTCGAATTCCTCGCTCTGATAATTTTAAAGCGGACTGTTTAGCCCATTCCTCTAGAACCCTATTCTCTAATTTTTCTTATGTAAACAATTTTCCTCCTGCTTGGACAACCAATCAAGGAGTCTCTTTCTAATTAAAGTTTGGTTGAAAAAAAAAAAAAAAAAGAAACCTTTTATCTAAACTCTTACATTATTTTATTAAGTTTTTAACGTTAAGAACACCCTTCGGTGTTATACCCTTACCAATGCCTTTATGTTATCTAATCATTAGCTTATTTTAAATGGACAGGTCGTAGTTATATGGTGATAACAACTCATTACATTGATAGCTCTTGGCGGTTAAAGAAGCTAATCATAGGATTCAAATATGTAACCGATCACAAAGGTAAAACCATCTGCAACACACTTCTTGAATGCCTTGAGGATTGGGGAATAGAAAGAGTGTTTTGTGTGACTGTTGATAATGCAACTGCTAATAGCAATGCACTTAGTAGTTTTCAGTATACATTCTCTATGATATCAGATGAGTCTCTTGTGATGAATGGAGATTTGATGCATATTAGATGTGTTGGTCAGATCATTAACTTGATAGTGAAGGATGGAATGGCTGAGTATGGTGAAAGTGTGATGGCAGTTCGTAATGCCATCTCTTATGTTAGGTCAGGGGGTAAAAGACATGAAGCATTTGAACAGAGGGTTGATAATGCTAAGTTGACAAGAGGTAGTTTGCCTCTAGATGTGAAAACTGGATGGAATTCAACCTATTTGATGTTGACAACGGCAGTTAAATTCAAGGCAGCACACTACTAAAAAAAGCCAATATTGTTACGATTAATATCGTCATAATATATGAATATTCGGTCAGAAAATTATTATTGTGACGAAAATGACACGAATTATGATAAGTCACTATGAAATGGTCACAAAATCCATGTAAGTCACAAAAAATGTCACAAATTTTTTGCAACGATTATAACGGTAACAATTCGTCACAACTTCTGACCACACTAAAATGGTCACAGGTAAGACACAATTAGTGACCAACAATACTGTCACGAATATGTGACAAACTGAGACAAAAAAATGGTCACCGATTTGTCATTGATTATGACCATATATTAGTCACCAATCCGTTACAAATAGCGACCATAAAAATGTCACCAATTTGTTATTGATTATTACCATATATTAGTCAGTAATTCGTTACAAATGGTGACAAAATTATTGTTACGTTTCCGACACAATTAGTTACTCGATTATAGTCACAAAATTATCACAATTTAAATTTTAATCGTAAACTTATTTTCTTAGTCACAAAATCTTGGTATACGTTACCTGTTTTCTTTTTTTAATTGTCGTCACAATTTTTTTAAAACAATATAAAATTAAACATAAAAGTATAAAACATTAGAAATAAACAAAATAACCATAAATAGATAATATTACTTAACAAACTAACATCCAAAACAAAGAGTCAAAGATAATACACAAATACAATTTAAAGAAAATGCAAACTAAACAATAGGATAATTAAAAACCATAATAACTTAGATAACGTGGAGGATCTTGGTGGTGGAATTGGATCCAGGCATTCTGATTTCCCAAAGTAGATTCAATCTCTTCCATCTAGCCTTAATCTCTGTGAGTTGTGATGCATGTGAAGTAACACATGAATGAGTTTATTTGCTTGCGGTTTACTTCGATTGCTTGCATTTATTCCCTTGGAAGAAAGGTTCGAAGGGATGAGTGGGAAGCTTATATAAACACGAGAAACTTGGAGTCCAAGTCGCATGGGTTAATCTCGCCACCTAGCAGCCACATGTCATCGGAAAAGCGTTAGTGGGACACGTGTCACGGCCCGACGACTTCTCTCCACTTGTGCATGGGAAGAAGTGACGTGGAGACCTGCGTGAGCTTCGGAGTGGAGGACATGGAGAGCTGCTTGACACTTGTATAGCCACTTGTCTCAACACCTCCATGCTAGCCGACAACACATCGGACACTTGGCCGTGGACGGAGAGACTCTCGCCTCTATAAAACCGAAGTCTCCACCTCCATTTGCTCATTTTCTGCATTCAAGGAATCTAGAGAGAAGTTAGTGAGATAAAAAGAGATAAATCTCGAAGTTAAGGGGAAACCATCGTCGGACCAACGTCGGAGCATCGTCGGGTATCGTCGGGGAGCCGTCGGGTGTTTTCAGGAGAACTTGCCAAGCAGATTCAATCTCTTCCATCTAGCCTTAATGTCTGTGAGTTGCAATGCATGTGAATAGCACATGAATGGGTTTATTTGCTTGCGGTTTAATAAGATTGCTTGCATTTATTCCCTTGAAATGCTTGATGTGTTGGTGAATGTTCTTGAGATTGTGCTGGGAATCTTGCTAGGACTTACGTTGAGAATTCGGTGCATGCATGTCGAAATTGGTTAGTTCTGAGATAAGAAGCAATCGTTAGTATTACCATGAACCTCATACGAAATGGAGAACTTAATCGATATTGGCTTAAAACCGAATGCATGTAGAAACGGACATTGAATACTTGTTTATGGTTGTCTCAAGTAACGTTTCTGACCTGTTCGTGGCTTGTCTGGTCGCTAGAGCGGATCAGGGGCGTTACAAATTGTGGTATCAGAGCATGGTTGAACATGTTCATAAGTCACTTGATGTTTTTAAGCGTTTTATCGAGTCAAAATGAGTCGCAAAACAACATTAGATCCGGTCGTTCGTCTTTTAGATGGTAGGATTAGACTTACCTTTCCGGTTGGTGTAGATATCAAGCGATTCCAGCAAGGATAGCCGACCAGGCGGACTGTTGCCCAGTCGTCGTACGTCCCACTGCCGAGCATTTTGCAATGCTTTCGCCAAGAAAAACAACCGGGAACTGGGGCAGTCGTCGGGTCCAGGTACACCTTGTCCGCAAACGACCTCGCCTGTTGACTCAAACAGGGACGTTGAATCGATAGGATCGGCCAAGTGCGTATTAGATGGATCGTCATCAATGGAGACTGATCCGACTTGCGATACTGATGATATGGATGTTGGAATTATGTCCAGTAATCTCTGTACTGCCTCTAGAAAGTAAGAGATGTCATTGATCAGACATAAGTCATATAATGCTGGGGGTCATGATGGCTTGCTAGAGTCCGCTCATGATCTGTAAGTCTTGGACTTATTGCCTTTATTATATGATCCCATTTGGGTCACACGCTTAAGCTACCAGGAAACTGTATGGAAAGTGTAAAGCAGAAATACAGTAAAAGTGCCAGGCATTTACTGTAAATAAGAGAGAAATAAAAGGGCCTGATTAATTCTGAGGGAATTAATCAGATTGGGCCTTGGGCCCATAAGTCCAGATGGACTGGGAAATTTCGGCCACTTATAAGCAAAGTGAGGACCGATTTTTGACCTAAGTTTTTGCTAAAAACGTGTGCCTCCTTCTCTCTCTCTCTGCGCTAACTTTTCTGACAAGTCTAGCAGCTGTTGTCCTGCTACAGCGTGTGTGAACCATTGG
>OVBW01003003.1:0-10862 GCA_900406355.1 Erysimum pusillum
AAGATCATATGCATGTCAAAGGGAGATCTTGACTCCATAAGGATGATGATCGAGTGGCTCAAAACCATTCATGTGAAGGGTGAATTCATTGGAGTTGCGTTCTTGAGATCTGGGGACAATATCTTGCAACGTAGTCGTGAAGAACTAGACGAGGTTATTGACTATCTAGAGAGCAATGGTGTCAGGAGGGATTGGATGGGATATGTAGTTGGTCGATGTCCCGAGTTGTTGTCTTTCAGCATGGAAGAAGTGAAAAGCCGTGTTGATTTCTTCTTGAAAATGGGTATGAATCAGAATGACTTTGGCACTATGGTCTATGATTACCCAAAGATAATCGGGTACTTTTCATTCCAAGAGATGGAGAAAAAGGTACTAAATGCTATGTGTATTTTTTTATCTTCCAATGTTAGGGATTGTCGTTTGAGTTCATAAATGTGTTGCTTGTTTTAAATCAGATCAATTACCTGAAAGAGTTTGGCCTTATCACAGAAGAAGTTGGGAAACTATTAGCCTTCAAGCCACACCTCATGGGATGCAGTATCGAAGAAAGATGGAAGCCTCTAGTCAAATATTTCTACTACCTTGGAATCTCCAAAGAAGGCATGAAAAGAATCCTTGTTGTGAAACCGATTCTTTACTGCATTGATTTAGAGAAGACAATCGCACCAAAGGTAGTTAAACTTTGTTATATACTTTGGACTCCTTATACATACACGCAGCAGATTCCATTAACTCAGCTTCTCTTGTGTTTTTTAAAGGTAAGATTTTTGCAGGATATGGGTATCCCTAATGAGGCTATTGGAAACATGTTAGTGAAGTTTCCTTCTTTACTAACAAACAGCCTCTACAAGAAAATTCGACCTGTGGTTAGTATTGCTTCTTCTATGAACCAAAGATGATCCATAGAATGTTATGTTACTGTTGTTACTCATAGCATATGATGATCCTGGAAACTGCATCCGATACTGTATAATTTGTGGTCGTACAGGTGATTTTTCTCTTAACCAGAGCCGGAGTAACCCAAAAGGATATCGGTAAAGTTATCGCAATGGATCCAGCTCTCCTTGGATGCAGCATAGGGACAAAGCTAGAACCCAACATGAGATACTATGTATCATTGGGAATCCGATTTCATCAACTAGGTGAAATGATTGCTGATTTCCCGATGCTGCTTCGATATAACGTGGATAATCTGCGTCCAAAATACCGTTACTTGCGAAGAACAATGATCCGTCCACTTCAAGATCTCATCGAATTTCCCAGGTAACATAAAGAAACTTTACATGAAATGATATAATACCTGCAAGGTGTAGCTTTTTAAGTAACCGTGAAGTTACATAATACTTTTTACAGATTCTTTAGCTACTCACTGGAGCGTCGTATAATCCCAAGGCACACCATTATGGTTGAGAACAGAGTAAACTTCAAGCTCANCCGACCTGTGGTTAGTATTGCTTCTTCTATGTCAAAGCTGATCCATTGAATGTTATGTTACTGTTACTCATAGCGTATGATTATCTCGGAAACTGCATCCGATACTGTATCATTTGTGGTTGTACAGGTGATTTTTCTCTTAACCAGAGCCGGAGTAACCCAAAAGGATATTGGTAAAGTAATCGCAATGGATCCAGCTCTCCTTGGATGCAGCATAGGGACAAAGCTAGAACCCAACATGAGATACTATGTATCCTTGGGAATCCGATTTCATCAACTAGGTGAAATGATTGCTGATTTTCCGATGCTGCTTCGATATAACGTGGATAATCTGCGTCCAAAATACCGTTACTTGCGAAGAACAATGATCCGTCCACTTCAAGATCTCATCGAGTTTCCCAGGTAACATAAAGAGAATTTACATGAATCGATATAATACCTGCAAGGTGTAGCTTTTTAAGTAACCATGAAGTTACATAATACTTTTTACAGATTCTTTAGCTACTCGCTGGAGCGTCGGATAATCCCAAGGCACACCATTATGGTTGAGAACAGAGTAAACTTCAAGCTCAGATTCATGTTGGCATGTACGGATGAAGAATTTGAGAGAAGAGTGAGAGCGAAAGTGGAGGGAAGAGAGAGATTCGAAGCTGGTCTCAGCTCTGAGGATTCTCAGCAGTCGGAAGAGAACATCTCCGATGTAGAACTTGCTTTCTCAGACTCCTCCCCAGAAGAAGTAGAGGAAGAAACAGAAGAAGATGATTTAGCATAATTTAATATAGTACGCAACATGAATGCTGTACATAACCTTGTAAATTTAACACAATTATAAACGAACGAATATGTGCGAATTAGTCTTAATTTATAAATAAATATTAAAATGCGAATACTGATTCTTTAATGTCTTATAAAATCAAGTTAAGATGGTCTCCAATTGGAGAGCAGTAAAAATATTTGAAATTGCACTATAGATTGTGTACGGCACTTTGCATGTCATGCAGGGAAACTGTCATCAATACAGAATCCAAAATCCATCTCATTAGACTCCAATGCGACAGATCGGATTCCGTTTAATGAGATCAAGATCCACCTNAGATTCATGTTGGCATGTACGGATGAAGAATTTGAGAGAAGAGTGAGAGCGAAAGTGGAGGGAAGAGAGAGATTCGAAGCTGGTCTCAGCTCTGAGGATTCTCAGCAGTCGGAAGAGAACATCTCCGATGTAGAACTTGCTTTCTCAGACTCCTCGGGAGAAGAAGTAGAGGAAGGAGAAGATTTAGCATAATTTAATATAGAACACAACATGATTGCTGTACATAAACTTGTAAATTTAACACAATTATAAACGAACGAATATGTGCGAATTAGTCTTAATTTATAAATATTAAAATGCGAATACTGATTCTTTAATGTCTTATAAAATCAAGCAAGTTAAGATGGTCTCCAATTGGAGAGCAGTAAAAATATTTGAAATTGCACNTCCCCAGAAGAAGTAGAGGAAGAAACAGAAGAAGATGATTTAGCATAATTTAATATAGTACGCAACATGAATGCTGTACATAACCTTGTAAATTTAACACAATTATAAACGAACGAATATGTGCGAATTAGTCTTAATTTATAAATAAATATTAAAATGCGAATACTGATTCTTTAATGTCTTATAAAATCAAGTTAAGATGGTCTCCAATTGGAGAGCAGTAAAAATATTTGAAATTGCACTATAGATTGTGTACGGCACTTTGCATGTCATGCAGGGAAACTGTCATCAATACAGAATCCAAAATCCATCTCATTAGACTCCAATGCGACAGATCGGATTCCGTTTAATGAGATCAAGATCAACCTGTTGTAACAAATGACAATTAAGACTTGTTACTTCTCAAAGAAGCTGTAGTATAANCTATAGATTGTGTACGGCACTTTGCATGTCATGCAGGGAAACTGTCATCAATACAGAATCCAAAATCCATCTCATTAGACTCCAATGCGACAGATCGGATTCCGTTTAATGAGATCAAGATCAACCTGTTGTAACAAATGACAATTAAGACTTGTTACTTCTCAAAGAAGCTGTAGTATAAAGAAGAAGTAAGATCTTGTTACCTTGTGCCCAAACAGATCACGGATGTTGTCAATGCCGTATAAAATCATCGTTGGTCTGTTTATGAAACAAAATCCGAAAAATCAGCACTTTTGATCTTAATCAAAATATATCCCTCAAGTCTATTTTCATTTTTATTGTACCTTTCGAGAGAGAGACCCCATGCAATAACTCGAACATCCTCTGGGAGACCCATCGGTAGCANAGAAAAATCAGCACTTTTGATCTTAATCAAAATATATCCCTGAAGTCTATTTTCATCTTATATTGTACCTTTCAAGCGAGAGACCCCATGCAATAACTCGAACATCCTCTGGGAGACCCATCGGTAGCAACATTTCAGGTCTGAACATGCCAGAGTTTCCAATCTCTACCCATTTCTTTAGTCCTTTATGGTAGCTGGAAATGACAGCAGATACGATGTCTTTACTGTCTGTTTATTTCTTTGCATTTCAAGAGATGATGGTTTGTTCGAATTTACCTGAAAATCTCCATGCTTGGTTCGGTGTAAGGGTTGTAGGCAGGCTTGAAACGCAGCTCGGACATCCCTGTAAAAGCATAAACGCATAAGTCTTTGTTTTCTCTTAAGCGACTTTGATGCATCAAAATAAGTTCAAGCTGGAGAGTAATAAAGCATTTACCTAAGCGTGAGAAGAAGTCACGTAAAACACCGATGAGATCACCCAACGTAAGGCCACGGTCACAGACCAAACCTGAGCAAATGAGACAAAAATTATGATAGCAAGTTTTTGGTGCATTTTTATCATTCTAATTTTGAAATTCCCTAAATGTGACAACAAATTAGCTCGTCAATTACCTTCAATTTGATGGAACTCTGCTAGATGGGTTCGGTCAACAGCCTCGTTTCTGAAGACACGGTCTATCGAAAAGTATTTCTTGGGAGTGAAAGGTTTCTACGGCAAAAATAAAATAAATTATACTACAGAAACAATGTTGCACAGCCTATAAATGTATAGTTATTGGAATATTGGTTACTCAGGGAGCACACAATTTTTAAACGTTTATATGCTTCAGGATTATGAAAATATATGTGTATATAGCAACCATATATGTATAACGCACTGCAAACACAAACAAAGCCTTGATTCCCAAAACCAAGATTTCAACCCCCACTTTAGATATTCACCAGTCAAAATAAACCAAGAATAAGAATCGATTGAGACAGATGAATGGAGTTGGAAGGCGAAAGTCAAATCTAGTCAGACCTTTGCAAGTTCATAAAGCATCCTTGATGAGACCGCCGTTGTGTGGGTACGGAGAAGATTTTTGTTTGCTTCCTCTCTTTTCCAATCATAATTATACCTGTACAATGGAAGAGGCAAGGATGAGAGATTACAAAGTAGTTGACTACTTATCAGAGATAGTAAGCATCAAAAACAAGTTGTTACCCTCTCGATCCATATCCACCAGACTCATGAACTTGTTTCACCCTTTCAACATAATCTTCCGGCAATGTCCTTGTGGTTGAAGGAGCTACAATCAAACATTCACATCTTAAGTCACTAAGCAAGCTAAGAAGAACTTTCCCAAAGATAAATTCAGTGATTGAATATCCAAGCACTGAACCTTTTAGAAAGAAGGTGTCATGAGAGTCACGAGCAGGGTGCTGCTGAGGCTGGAAGAGTGCATCAAAATTCCAGAAGCTACAGGACATAGGAAAAAGGTTAAGATCAACCAATGAACACAACAGAGAAGGTAATATAAGCTGAAGACATAAAAAATGATTCCTGAATAACTAGATTGATTGGGAAAAAATGGATAGATTTGCATGAAGTTCTTTGCTATACAGTATCAAAAGAGATTTAAGCATTGAGATACGATACCTGCTCTCCACGAAGTTGTTTGTTGGCATCTCCTCAAATCTGTGATCACGCAAGGCTGAAAATCATTCTTCCTTGGTAGCAGAAAAATGGAGAAATAGTAGAAATATAGTAAATGTCTCACCCCATCTGACGAAATATGTCTTTCAACTGCTTCCGCACCTGAAACACACAAGAATTTAATAATTAATAGGCTATAAAAGGCAATGGTTACCCAAACAGAAGATAACCATAAAGTAGAATATAATTCAGCGTGAATTATACCAAACACAGAAACATGCTGAGGTAAGGCATTCAACAACTTGTTATATGTTTGGGTACCTTGAGAAGAGGGTGGAGATACCCAGCATCAACAGGCTGTCCTTTAGCATTGAAATTATATTCCTTGAATTCTAGTTCTTTCCAGCTGCAGGTCAGTACCAAGTTCCTCTCTTATTTGCACTATACTAACAATATGATTAATAAATTGAAAAATAAACGAGTAGTACACACTTTTGTAGATTTTCTCTAGTCAAGTCGGTGGCGAAAATCTTTCTTTTTGGAGCATAATTAGGGCCTTTCTTTAGGGAGTAGCCCTTCCATATTCTAAGAAGAAAGGAGAGAAGCTTTAAATTATGTTCCCTAAAAGAAAGAATTTAGAAATGAAAAGTGCAGTTATTTACTGCGGTGCTATCAGTTTTCTGGCTTTGAGAGATTTGAGACTTTCTTTGTCAAGTTCCTGAAGAAGAGGAAGGCCAACTTAGTCACATGGATTATAAGATTCTACAAAAACTCTTTTGAAATAAGACGATACAGACCTTTCCTTCCTGTGTTTGTAAAAGCAAGTTCTTCACTTTATCTTCAACATGTTGAACCTACAACAAAATGGTTCAGAGCTAATGATGCAGACTAAATAGATGCAGAAAAAACTGCATGTAATACAAGTTTAACTAATTCAAACACACCATTTCAAAGCAGGAAGGTAAGAAACAGGAGAATAAAATGAATGACAACCCATAACACTGAACTCCTTGGCATAATCATATTCAATAGAAACCATGCTATTTCAATACCACAAAGAACAAGAAGGCAATTCATTACATAACCAAACATGAGCAATGATACCTTCCTAGAGACTTGGTTTCCCATTTCCACCCACTTGTTTTTTCCAGCTTGTGCACAGCCAATCTTGAATACTGAAGGAGCTAGCTGATTCTGAAACAGCAAGATTTTACACCCGTCGTTTTAACATGACACCAAATCCATGATTTTACCAGTCAGGAATCAGGATACCGCAAATTAGAAGAATAACGAATCGGAAGATATGTCAATGTTTCCATAATAATCACCTGGAGTTCATCTTTCGATATGCTTCCTTCGGCGGGAACAGCCAAGAAAAGCTGTACCTCTGGCGATCCTTCCGCAGCATATTTCTTCCCTTCATCAGTCAGAACCCATGATTCCCGTTTAATGTCCTACAGAAAATAATGAAACAGCCACATTACATTACAATCCTTATATATCCATAAAACCCTGAAAACCAGAGATTCAATCAGGTGATTGTTCATAGCCATTCATGATCTCATAAGCTAATCACTAAACTCCTCAGTCAAAAAAGAAAAAAGATAATTCCCTAATCCCTATGAACAGCTTATAGATCCCTAAATCTCCTTCTTAGATAACCAAAATTCAACCTGAATTTGAGTTGAATAGAATGGAGAAGTGGTGTTACCTGAGCATCGATGTAACGAAAAGCATGTAAGCTCTTGATGACATTGACGACTTCGTTGTGGTCAAGGTTGTGTTCGGCGGAGAACTGACCGGAATCTGTGATATCTTCGTTGTTCTGCAGGAACCCTAGAATCGCCTCCTCCGCCATGTCTATCTCTTCCGGTGCTCAAATTTCGCCGCCGCTGATATTCAGTTTTACCCTACTTTCACTACCAACGACGCAGAAAAAAGAACAATCCAAAAGTATTTTTAAAAAATCGGGAATGCACTTAAATGCGAAAAAAAATGTTACATGTGGCCCATTAGCCCACTAATGTTAATGCCCAACACACATTGGATCCTCATTTTTCATCACCTTCACTCGAAACGACGGCGTTTTGTTAGTGATCCTCAGTTTTCGCCTATTTGCATGGGTGAGCTACGTGGCATATGCAGAAGTTGCCAGTGAACGAGTTATTTTCTCTACTCAACGTCAACAAAACCGAATGCTAAAAGAAAAAAACATCAAACACAAAATCAAAGGGAAGATAAAATTAAAAACGAGAGGAAGAAGAAGAAGAAGACGATGAGGACGATGAAACACTTATCCTCCATTGCAAACGATGTCGTTCTTAGATGCACACAGTATTTCTTCTCTCCCTGCTTATATATATTTTTGCAGATCTATGTTTTGATTAATACAAGGTGTAATTAAGATCATTCTTGATACTTTTGTGTTGGATGATATCATATCCTTCACATTTTTTAATCCAGAAATTAAAGTGTAGATCATATAACCAAAATCGTGTAAGTGAGAGCATTTAAATTTTAATGGGATTTCGCTTCCTTAATTGGTGGTTAATTAAGCCAAGAGAATAGCAAACCGGTTTAAACTGTTCCATCCGGTTTAGCATAGTTTTAATTTGGAATTTGTGATACTTGATTATATGCAGGGAACTGGAGACAACCATTGATAAATTGGTGAAAGAATTTGATTGTCAATGGAAGCCAGGAAGTACGGGAGGTACTTACTCGAAGAAGTTTGTGGAATTTTGCAACTCAAAGGTGACGAGTCGGGTTTGTGAAAACATACTTGAGAGAATCAAAGATGGTTCCTTTGCCCGTCTCACGTTTGATATGATGCTTGCCTGGCAACAACCTGATGCAGATGACAATGAGTCTTATATGGTATACCTAATTATTGAAACTTGATGATGATCACTTAATTTCTTGGGTCTCAAGTCATTTATGCATGTTTACTTGTGTTCAAAGGAAGCAGTAGGTAAACAGAGCGAAGACAAGAGGATGCAAGCAACTCTATCCCCAGAGCAAGATGACATCTCTCTTTTTTATTCAGACATGATGCCGCTTCTCGTAAGCAATCTTTTGTTGTTCGAGCTGTGACACCGATTAACTAAGCATATCTCAAACTTGTATGTTTTATGTGAATTAATTAGGTTGATCATGAACCAAGTGTTGGTGAAGATGCCTTTGTCTATTTAGGCTCACTCATTCCTCTCCATGTGGATGTCATCAACGGAAGATACACATTTGAGACTCTAACTGCTCCGACCGGCCACCAACTTCACTTTCCGGCTTACGATATGTTTGTCAAAGAAATATACAAGTAACTCTTCTTATATAGAGGATAGTTGGTTTCTAGGCTCAATGTTAATCATGTCTTCTTTTCTTTCTAATTGATTTATTTTTGTATATTCGCGTGTATGATCAAGGTGTATGAAGCATTTGCAGAAGCAAGCAAAGCCTAAAGGGATCGAATTAGCGGATGATGAGATTATATTGCATGTTGAAGGAACAATGGCTTCACAGAGAGTGGTTCGCCACATTAAAGAAACAAGCTGGCCAGGTTTGGTTTCACTATTAGTTCCTTATGTTATACTTGTGCTAAGTTTGATTCGAAGTGACTCATTAATTGCTACTAATTTCTTATCAAAATGTCTTGAATTATGTAGGTAGGCTTACTTTGACAAACTATGCGCTATACTTCGAGAGCGCAGGAATTATAAACTATGAAGATGCTATTAAGATAGATCTTTCCAAGGACAGTGAAAAGTCTGCAAAGCCTATGTCCACTGGTCCATTGGGGGCTCCTCTTTTTGACAAGGCCATTGTCTACGAGTCTCCGGATTCGTAAGAATTTATGCATAATTATGGATGATTTTCACTGCTTAAATTTTGTTAAATTAAACTCTCTATTACTTAGTAAACACACAATTAAAGGAAATTAGTACACTTATAACATGTTGCTTCATTTGTTTATGACTTATAACATGTATATTTTCTTTCGATGCATTTTTTAGTGAGGATGGAATTGTCATAGAGTTTCCGGAGATGACAAGCTCAACGAGAAGAGATCATTGGCTTATGCTTGTAAAGGAAATAACATTAATGCATCGGTTCTTGAGGAAATTTAATATTGAATCTCCCTTGCAAGCATGGGAAGTCCATTCGAGAACAATCTTGGGAATAATACGGTTGCACGCAGCCCGTGAGATGCTGAGAATTTCTCCCCCGGATCCAAAAAAGTTTCTAATATTCAGCTTATTTGAGGAAGTTCCAAAGGGAGACTACGTACTAGAAGAGCTCGCAGAGATTAGTATGAAGGTGGGTACTATCAAAAACCCATGTAGTGCTAGCTCCATATTGAGGAATATGAACATGGATCAGCTTGGTAATATGGTAAAAGAAGAAGGAGAAGATACATGCAAGGAGATGGTGGAAGGGACTGATAAAGAAGAAATGTTTGCGTCTCTTGAAAGTGCAGTGAATCAATCGAGAGAAGAGGGAAGAGTGATTGAAAAGGCTAAAGCCACGACAGCGGAGCTCGAAGAAGAAGGGATTAGTGAAAGTGTAGCAGTTCTTATGGTAAGAAGATTTTATGATATGTTGGCATAGTGATTGGTTACAAAAGTAGTCCTAATTTTGGCAAACCATATACGTATTTGGTTACAAAAAAATAGTGATTGGTTGTTTGAGTTTTGGTGTATCAAACTGACAATAAAGAGGCATCTTGCAGGAGTTGATGAAGCCATTGCAGGATGCATTACCATGGTTCCAACAAGTGCTTTATTGGGAAAAGCCGTCTCTTACACTATCTGTTCTAGCCATTACTATTATAACCGTCTACAAGTGAGTTTAAAGTAACCTATGATCAAGATGAGTTAGTTCATGTGGTATATATACCATTAATCAAGAAACTGATTTTTCTGTTACAGGGAGTGGACTGGTAAGGCTATAGCTGCTTGCTTAATATGGTTGGTAGCTAAAATGGCCCAGAATAGACAAAAGACGGTCCACAAAAAAAGTGAGGATGCGGTAACAGTGAGCACTGAATCTGACCAAACAATGACTGAGAGCATTGTCTCTGCTCAATATGGGTTAATAAAACTTCACCAGTTGATGCAGTATGTCAACGTCACCATCATGAAATTACGGTCCATATATACCTCCAAGGCTAGCAAGGTAACTATCACTTAATTGCTTTTGTGATTTCGAAAGTGTGTTATATATCTTTTAAAGTGTATTTATCTCTTACTCTTGGTCGTAGCATGCAAGCATGGTGATGGCGTCGATGCTAGTGTTGGCAAGCTTCTTCGCAGTGGTGCCATTCAAGATGTTCATAATATCTGGTATAGTATATGGCTTTGTAATGACATCAAGTGTGGGAAGATACATGAGCAACGATCAGAGTAACCGGAGAATGAAAGAGTGGTGGGATTCCATACCCATTGTTCCCGTTCGTGTCAACGCTTCGTCCAAGTAGTTCTTCACTT
>OVBW01003007.1:0-10857 GCA_900406355.1 Erysimum pusillum
AACAGCGAGCTGTCCTGCGCACAACGTGCTGATCCGGAATCTGCATCTACATACTTAATCCAGAAAAGTTCAAGAATTTGGCCATTCTTGTTGCTTCATTGCAATCTCCGCAAGAAAACCCTCCTAAACAGATTCTTGTCTTTTTAGGTTTTATTACTAAACTGTAACTCATTATAACAAAGTCTCTGGAGTAAATTAAAGACTTTGTAACAATCAACAGGTGACTGATTCAGTACAGTACCTCAGGTTTGGAGTTTCATATCCTGCAGTAAAAAGATGGTTTAAGATACTCAAATTAAACCAAAAGTTCAGAAAGAATTAACATTTAACTCAAAGTCTCTTCTCACAAACAAAATTGGAGAGTTGGGAAAGTGAAAAAGACTAACCAAAAACATGAGAAACAAGAAGAACAGCAAGCTTTGAATGAGTGGAACCAGAGACGTAAGTGTCAAGATTTCCCAGTTTCTCAACATGACCCGACCCGCTATTTGGATCCAGATTAGGTGGGTTCTCGGTACACTGATGACCAGACATTCTTGTTTTTGCCGAACCAGAGTCCAGAACAAGACTCTTCCTCTCTCGTGCTTTGATGACTCCTCTGTTACCACCATAAGACAACTACGTGTGCGTTATCTAATCTCCCACCTCCAAAAACCCACGTGCGTTAAATCAAAATTATATTCTTTTACATTGCAAAAATCAATTTATATATTTATTTTCTTATTTTAGAAAAAGTTTGTTAAATAGGGTAGTTTTAAGTCTCTAATTTTTCAAATGGTATTTTTTTAACATATATATATGAATCCGATCAAAGTTAGAGGCCCCTGTCTCTCGTATTGATCACCACATCAATGGACTATCCACCTAAAACATTTTACGCTTTAGGACATTCGTATGAACGAGGAATGCTAGACTATCTAACAAACCAACAAACAAACAAAAAAAAAAAAAAAAAAAAAAAAAAAAAAAAAAAATAAAAAAAAAAAANAGACTATCATAGTAGACTCCGAATTTAGAATCTTTATTTTCCATCTATTCTCCAAACAATTTTTTCTATTGAAATTTGAGTTTGATGATTTTTAAAAATAACATATTTTCTAAAAATGCAAATATGGATATTGTGTAACCTAACAATTGTTTCTTAAAATTACAAGTTGCGGAGTGCTAATTTTGTCAAGGTGTTATGAGTTACATTTGCAAGACAGATTTGTAAATGCACATTTTAATACATATTTTAGCTTCTAAACCAGAGGTACTTTGCTTTGCGCCATTTTCTTTATATCACTAAATATTTTCATTCCTTACAAGAAAAACAACATTTCTAGTAACTATTTCTCTAGCTTTTGAATATCTTAAAGTAGATAGTTTTCATTTTTAACTCGTGAGTGAAGTGTTATGTTTCAGGTGAAGAGCTTTGTGAAGATATTCCCAAGAGTCAAACACGGTTGGACTGTAAGATACAAGGTTAATGATCCATTAGAAGTTGAAGCTGCAAAGGAAGCTCACAATTAGGACATGCTCGCTTGGCATATCGACCATGTCAAGTGAGGACTTGGAAGTACATCAAACAAAATAAAAATAAAAATTTCAATTTAGTCATTACGTTATAACTGAAGTTTTCTTTTCCCATAAAAATAATAATTGTTGAAATGGTTGTATGGTCTGGACGTTCAAATGAAATACCCAGAAAGATTAATGAAAGGCATCAATTGAAGAAGAAACATAATGGCACAGAGAGCGAAACTGAAACGCATGATAGTTACCCAAATCCGTAAGCGATGAGATAGGAGGATATTAATTCTTTGTTGGTTGATCTAAGCAGCCACATTGTGATGATACCTACAAGAAGAAAACAAAAGCCAAAAATATGCCTTACTTACTATTATTCTCATATACAGAGGAGGAGTGCCAAAAGTTATACCTCATTGCTTGTATGGATTTGAAGTTGAGTAATTAGATGAGCTAGAGGAGCATCTAGCTTCAAACAGAAGCAATGGTCAAGATCAACGTTTTCTAAAGAATGATTTTTGGAAATGGAAACAGTTTTCAATGACTTGCAGCCATGTGCGTATGGACACTTAAGACTTAGTGGGAGCTCTGCTAGTGATTTGAGTTTCTTGCAGGTATTGAGGCTGAGAGTTAAGAGCGAGGGAAGATCTTTGACGCTCGTAGGCACTGATTCAAATTCGTGTCCGCTGAGGTCTAACCCTCTTAAGTTGGTGAAATAAACAAGCTGAGACGATAGCGATTCAACACTCTTGCAGTTGCTGAGGGAAAGGTCAAGCAAATTGTACCTTCTCGGATCTTCCCTTGCAGAGTGTTCTACAAATGTATGGAGTTTAACACAGTCTGAGAGTATGAGTATTTCCACCTGAGGTAGTTCCGGTGATGCTTTGAGCTGGCGACAGTTACAAAGTCTTACATACTTCAACTTGGAAAGCTTTCTCATAGTTGTGGGTAAGCTCTTGTAATCATTTCCACTAAGGTCTAGTTTCTCTAAGGATACAAGCTGATGAATGTCGTCGGGGAAGATTAGGATGTTCAAGTTTGCTAAATTTAACTCAATCAAGAAAGGGAAGTCTGGAAAGCTATAGCATGAGAAAGAAGCACCCCGCTTGTTGTAGTTGGACCGCATGATGTTGAGTGTTCTGAAATTGTAAAGCTTTGATATCAACAACAATTCATCTGGGATATGTTTCTCGTTTTGAAAGGAGAGGTGACCTGCGTTCCCTCTGAGAGACGACATCAATATACATATTTCTCCCTCGATGGATACATCTGTAAGATGGATTAGTGTCTCCACCGCATCGGGAAATTCCAATACAATAGGTCGGGACTGCATGCGGCTGTGTCTTTGAAAGTCTGTTGATTCTTTCAGAGTGATAGCATGACTCCTTAGGCCATCACATTTGGATAGATTTAGTTTCTTTAGAGAAGGTAACCTACCAATAGAGTTAGGAATCTGCTCCAATGCTATGCATCCTTCCATAGTAACCTCCTCGAGCTGGATGGCACTTGAGATATCTGAAACTTTGCGCAGATTCTTAGAACCTGTCAAATCTAGTCTCCTTAACTTCCTGAGATCCTAAACCATAATATAACAAGGGAAGTTTAGAGGGGATATATATATATCTAAGAGATACAATAAATCAAATTTTGATAAATGTAGTTTACCAGCTTCTTGTCCCAAAGGGTTTCAAGATTGCTATAACGCAGATTGAGTTCCACGAGATAGTACATAGGAAATACAATAGGCAGAGTTGTCAGTGAATAGGCATCCCAGTGCAGTAAACTTAGTTTGCCGGAGATTGAAGAAACGTCAGAAGTGAGCTGCAGCCTGGAGTCTGTATCTTGTAAATGCTTGTACAACTTGAGAAATTTGAGGCCATGCATCGAATCAAATACGCTTCCCATGACAGACAATTTGGCAGGCATCTCACACGTATGTAGTGACAAGCATTCAATTTGATCGTTCGTCTGATGATTGCAACAAAAAAGTTCACTTGGCATAGAGACAAATGAATTAAGATAACATAGAATAAGTAAGATCAGTAAGAAGACGTACTATGTTATTTTCCAGTACATAACAAATTTCTTCAGGATCCCACATGATTCTTGACTTCCCTGGCATGCCTATAGCTTCTTCAGTCTCGAGATTTCTTGCGGTTTGTTCAACTAAAGCATGCATGGTTATACGCCCATCGGTTGATATATCGATCAGAGACTTAGCCGCTAAACTTTTTATCCTAGATTCACCCTCATCAAGAAGGGAGCTCGCACGCCGGATAGGGTCTCCATTAAAAAGACATGCGACATTTAGAAATAGAGTCTTGTCTCTTATGTCTAAACTATCGTAGCTAGTTTTCAAGATTTTCGTGATACTCTGAGGTAGAAAAGTTTCAAGTATGAGTAGCTCTTCGTTCCAATCCTCCAAGGTAGTCTTCTCACCGAGATGTAAGCCAAAAGATTGAAGGGCAGAAGGCAGACCATGGGCAAGCCGAGAAGCTCGGACTGAGAGTTCTTCATAACTACTAGAGAGCGGGATTCCTCCTTCAAAAGCAAACTGGTTAAACAAACGGAGTGCATCGTCATCTCCCAAACACTTAACCTCATGTACTCTGTTTACACAACGCGTCTTTAGCAAACCCCTATCACGTGTGGTAATAATGATTCGGCTCCCTAAACCAAACCAGCTTGGCTTTTCTGCCAGGAAAAGTAACTGCTTCACATCGTCCACATTGTCGAGGACAAGAAAAACTTTTCGGTGGCTAAGCCTTAATTCGATCTGTTGAGATCCATGCTCTACACTCCACAACTTCACCACATTTTCTTTACCGAGGATAATGGAAAGCAGTCGTTCTTGTAAATATAAGAGCCCATGTTCTCTGTAAATATCCTTAACGTTTTCTATGAAACAGTGAGCTGGAAATTGACGGGAAAATCGATCATATAGACACTTAGCAAGGGTGGTTTTGCCAATGCCCCCCATTCCCCAAATTCCAACCATACGACTCTCGTCTCCAGATTTGGATTCCATATCCAACAGAGAAGTGATTAGTTTCATATGATCATCACCTCCAACAATATTTCTGAAATCTATTGGATCCATATATGACAAACAACTCGAAATATATTCAACAATATCCTCAACCATTGTAGCCTCGTCTAAGCTGATACGAAAAAGAATCGGTTCAAAGATATAACAAAAATCATCTCTGAAGAATGGAATGTAACAATACAATGATCTAAATAAAATAAAAACAGAACACTCACATTTCTTCGGAATGCTTGCCTGACAAATCAGCAACCTGAGCAAGCGCGTATCTCCATTGGAGAACTTTCTCTATCATTTCTGGTTCTTTGTAGTTTTGAAAAGCAGTGTCGAAGCTTCCTTTCTGGTATCTCACGTCAGAGGTATCGACTCCATAGAAGATCGGAACGACTCTGATCATATTCTCACTGTGCAAGTCCATTATCATTCGGAGCTCCTCCAAGCACCACCTTGAAGTAGCGTAATTCTTCGTAAGCCATCTTTACCTTTTTTTTGAACCGAAAGGGCATCACAACTTTCAAGGAGGAACTCAAGCTGCCGAATAACCAGCCTTTTGAGATGCTTCGGGATATTGGAGATCCAAATATTGCCATTATTGTGGTGTCAGAGAACTACATCTCCTCGGTCTTTTGCATGAGCCAGCTCACCGAGATTTTAGAGATTATGAAGGAAGGCTCCCTCAGTGTGATACCAATCTTCTATGAAATTGATCCTTCGGATTTACATTCGATCACAGAGACGATGCCGTTGATGTGGAGTAGGGCACTGACCTTGCTGGCCAGCTTACCCGGGGAATACACAGACTATTGGTATACTTCAGTCTATTGTCAATTCTATTGTTGCTTGTACATAGATTACGAGATTTGGCCAAGAACCTCCTGGTATTAAAAAAAAATATGTAAAATAAAAAACTATGAAGATCTTATTAATCTCGACAAATCTCTTAGATAGGAATAGAATTAACCAAAACATATGTAAAGAAAATTGGTGATTCCTCGAGTGACGTTAGTTTATTACATGACAGGGACGATGATGCCCAGCTGATAGAAAAAGTAACCGACGATATATGCGAGAAGCTGAATACTTCCACATCAAGTGGTCATTACAATGACCTTTTTGGGATGGATAGCCACATGAAAGCTTTGTATGAAATGTTGGATTTAGGATCTAATAACCAGGATGTACAGAAGGTTGTCGGGATAAGTGGCGTAAGAGGCGTTGGCAAAACAACACTAGCGAGATACGCGTATGAAGAGATATCCCAAAATTTCCATGCACATGTTTTTATCGAGAATATCTACAAAATGTATCAAGGACACAGTCCATCACGTTTACAAGAAGAGTTCCTGTCGAAACTAGTTATCCAAAGCGAAGCGCTAGCCATAACAAAGTCCACATATGGATGTGATGTAGTCAAATCAAGGCTTCTACATAGGAAAGTTCTGTTTATAGCTAATATCGTGGATACGATAGAACAAGTAGAGGATGTGTGGAAGATCACAAGCTGGTTAGGTCAAGGAAGTAGAGTTATTGTAACAACTCAAGACTGTAGTTTGTTTGTGCCTAAGGGGTTAGGAAATGTGTATGAAGTCAAGCACCTAAGATATGATGAAGCTCTCCAATTCTTCTATCACTTTGCTTTTAAGCGGCAACCTCCTTATAATCGTTTCAAACAGCTTTCAGTTCGCGCTACCAAGCTTGCTGGTTGTCTACCTTTGTCCCTCAAGATACTTGGTTCCTTTCTCAATGGCAAAGGGTGAAAAAGATTGGGAAAGTGCATTACAGAGGCTTGAAACAGAACAAGATGAAGACATAGTGGACTTAGTGGAAAGTAGCGACGAGCCTAGGGATGCTGCATATGTGATTCAGGGAAAGAAAAAGAGCATTTATGACCTCGATTTGCTCTTCGGTGTGAATCATGATACAAATATAGAAGACGGTTTAGTTGTAACAACCTCGGAGGTTGTCATTCGATTGCCAGAAGAAAAAAATAATCATCTTGCGGAAGAAAGAAGTGTCGATGAACTACATTGTATACCGCGTTGGGGCACGGTTTCCATCCAAGGTAATAAAACTGAGATGGAGGATGCTATTGCCGTGTTACCTAATTTTCTGAAGTTACCTATTAAAATGCTAATGGAGGATGATCATGAGGATATAAGTCCAATCCTAACACATATCACCGGTCATTTTTTCGGTATTTATGATGGTCACAGAGGCCATAAGGTATGCTATATCCACCTTTTTTTGAATAATAGGAGGTTCTTGACTTCATACACATTTTCTTAATTTTATGCCTTGTGATTTGAGATGTTCGCTAAAATTTATAACGTTTAAATGTACAATGGCTTGTAGGTTGCTAACTATTGCCGAGATAGACTCCATTTTGCTTTGGCAGAAGAAATTGAAGGCATGAAAGACGATATATGCAAGAGGAACACAGGAGAGAGTAGGCAGGTCCAGTGGGAGAAAGTCTTCACTAGTTGTTTTCTAACAGTAGATGGTGAGATTGGAGGAAAAATCGGCAGAGCCGTTGTTGGTTCTTCTGATAAGGTTCTTGAGGCCGTTGCTTCTGAGATTATAGGATCAACTGCTATAGTTGCTTTGGTTTGTTCTTCACATATAGTAGTTTCTAACTGTGGTGATTCAAGGGTAGTGTTGTTCCGTGGCTTAGAAGCCATGCCCTTATCAGTTGATTACAAAGTAAAACAAGCAGGTGACAGATATCTGAAGCCATATGTGATCTCAGAACCGGAAGTGACATTCATGCCGCGGTCAAGAGAAGACGAGTGTCTTATACTAGCCAGTGACGGTCTTTGGGATGTAATGAACGACCAAGAAGCTTGTGAAATGGCGCGGAGACGGATCTTGATATGGCACAAGAAGAACGGTGCACCGTCTCTAGCAGAGAGAGGCAAAGGAATAGACCCAGCTTGCCAAGCCGCGGCTGACTACCTTTCCAAGCTTGCTCTTCAAAAAGGAAGTAAAGACAACATCTCCATCATTGTGATTGACTTGAAAGCTCAAAGAAAGTTCAAGACTTGAAGCTTAATTACAAACAGTACGCTTACTTACTGATCTAAATTTCGACAAGTCTTTACATATTATTTATACTCAATATTGTAAATTAATCAGAGAGGAAAACGAAATAGTAGAATTCAAATTTAGTAAGATTTTGTTTATTTTAATTTTTTACATGCAGCTGAATTTGGAGGCTGTCATTATTTCAAATATCAATTCAACTAGGCTTAAAGAAGATACATTAAGAAATCACTAGCCAAGAACATACCAAAGCAACTTAAAGAAGATACTATACTAAGTACATTTATTAATTAAAGAGTAATAGACATGATTTTGGGTCTTCTCTGGTTATATGCAAACCAAAGCTTAGACCGTTCCAAGTCCTCACTTGACATGGTTGATAAGCCAAGCGAGCATGTCCTTGTGAGCTTCCTCTGCAGCTTCAACTCCTGATGGATCATTCACGTTGTACCTTAAAGTCCAACCATGTTTCACTCTTGGGAATATCTTCACTAAACTCTTCACCTGAAACATATCACTTCACTCACGATTCAAAAATGAAACTATCTACTTGATGATATTCAAAGCTAGAGAAATAGTTACTAGAAATTAGCCATGCGGGTTTGGTTAACCGAAACCGAACATAGCCGATTATCTTGGTTTCCGGTTTTTTGGGTTATCAAACAATACTACCAAAATTAACCGATTACGAATCGAAAACCGAAAAAATCCGGTTCGGACCAATCAGTTTGGACAAAAACCGCAGGCCTACTAGAAATGGTGTTTTTCTTGTAAGGAATGAAAATTTATAGTGATATAAAGAAATAGAGCAAAGCAAAGTACCTCTGGTTTAGAAGCTAAAATATCTTCAAATTGCCTCACAAGTTCTGGAGGGGACACTTCATCAATTTCAGCTCCTAGTACAGCTATTGGAATGTTGACCCCTGCTTCAATCATATATTGAGAGTCATAATCACAACAAATGGGAGTGAAGTTAGCAAGTAAAAGAGAACATATCAATGATCTAATTACCCTTGATATCATCAACCGTAACACGAGAAGGATGTAACAATACAGTAGCATCAACAAGGTTTTCCTTTGCTAGTTCCACTGCCACTTTTGCTAGAGATTGACAAACAACAACATCACTTAGCTCATATCCAAGTATCCAACATACAGATCTCATGGAAACATTTTCTTAAGACAGTGGCTATGATAAGAACAAGAAAACCAAACTTACCACCCCAACAAAAACCTACTGCTCCTATACTAGTTATGCCTTTGTTCTTCAAAGCCTCAACTAGTGGCTTTGAGTCCTCAAACCCTTTCTCCTACAAAAACCATGAACTGGTTTCAGATACAACTACACAGAACAGGATAACTAATTAAACACTGTCTTGATCCTAGCTTTGAGAAACAACAAGAAAATATTGCATTTAGAGTACGGCAAGCAAACTTGGGAACAAACTTATTTATCTTTTAAGAAAAATTGAGGAGGGAATGAACATTTGATAAGGAAGAGAGACCAACTTGGTCATGATCTTTGATCCATATAGGAAACGGTCGATCCTGATTCTCGGGATTATAAGGATCTCCATGGAAGAAATCCGGAACCACGGCATAGAATCCAGCTTCTGCAACCTTATCAGCAAGTTTCCTATCAAGAAAGAGCAAAAAACAAGACAAGTTACAACAAGAATAAAGCCAAGAATTGAGCTAGAAAGTAACACCACCACAGAACTATCAATCTTTACAAAGCTTCTACTTAATCTTTACAAGGTTACCCTCTAAATATCTCCAGTAACGTAACAAAAACCTGACAGAGAATTCGAGTTTTCATCGCGAAAAATTCAAGAATTTCGTCATTCTTGTTGCTTCATTGTAATCTCAGCAAAAAGACCCTCTAAACAGATTCTTGTCTATTTCATTAATACAGGATTTTGGGTTTTATTACCAAACTATAAGTGATATAAACTGTAACTCATTATAACAAAGTCTAAGTAGAAGACTTTAGAGATTAATTTTGTAACAATCATATGCAATCAAGAACCTGATTAATTCACTACAGATTCACAGGTACAGTACCTCAGGTTTTGAGTTTCATATCCTGCAGTAAAAAGATGGTTTAAGATTCACAAACCAAACCAAATTTCAGAAAGAATTAACAGTAAACTCAAAGTCTCTCTTACAAACAAAATTGGAGAGTTGGAGAAAGTGAAAAAGACTAACCAAAAACATGAGAGACAAGAAGAACAGCGAGCTTTGAATGAGTGGAACCAGAGACGTAAGTATCAAGATTTCCCAGTTTCTCAACATGACCCGACCCGCTATTTGGATCCAGATTAGGTGGGTTCTCAGTGCACTGATGACCCGACATCTTTCTTCGCCGAACCAAAACAAGACTCTTCCTCTCTCCTGCTTAGATGACTCCTCTGTTTCCACCATAACACCTTACACCTGTACGTATCTAATCTCCCACCTACAAAAACCCACGTGCGTTAAATCAATATTATATTCTTTTACATTGCAAAAATCAATTTTTTTTAATATATAGATATATTTCTTGACAAAAGTTTGTTAAATAAGGTAAGGGTAGATTTATGCTTTTAATTTTTCTTTTTTTTTCAACCAAACCTTAATTAAAAAGTCACTACTCGATTGGTTGCCTAAAGGGAAAATTGTTTACAAAGAAAGTATCGGAGAATATGTTTAAAATTTTTCAAATGGTATGTTTGTAACATTTGGTAAATGTGTAATTTTTATTTTTAGCCGGTCAAACAGGTAATTAAATCTTATAATCTAGAGATTGAATTACAAACATATCATTTTTTAACAACTGTAATCTAATTAAGCTAAATAATATGATGTAGCTTTAAAAAATTTTTACTATAGATTTTAAGCTGTAAATTCTGTTGTTATAATGCCAAAAAAGTGAATTAAAAAAATATTTTGACTATGAGTAAACTTTAAATTTTATTGGATCCATTTCAAATCTTTATAAACTTTTTCGCTTAGTAAAGTTTATAAAACACTTACCAATCAAGCTTGTAATCTATGTTTTGTTACTGAACATTATCTATACTTAAGAATCATATTGCCTGCTATAGACATTTTACAATGGTTTTGTTAATAAGGTAAATAGTGTGCTGTAAATAATGGACCGTCAGCAGTATAATTTATTAAATTTTTGTAAAGTCATCAAAATTATCTAAAAACTCATTAAAAATATATGATTGTGTTGTAAATCACTTGATGGATGGACTCCATAACCGTGGCCCATGTCC
>OVBW01003010.1:0-10853 GCA_900406355.1 Erysimum pusillum
TTTGGTCACATTAAAAGTTAACAAAGTGCCACTAATTTGGTAACACGACAACGAGCCACTTCGATTAAAAAAAAAGTGTTAGACTTTGGCTGTAAAGGCGCTTTACACTTGAAAATCTGAGAATTATCGATGATTGTTATTGATGAGATTACAGAGTTTATATCAGAGACTCTGTTACAACAATATCCTATATTTGTGCAACTCAATATTAACAAAAATACAATCGAATATTAACAGGAATAATCCATATTCGTTCAGTAAAAGATCAATGGTCACTAATTGTATCGACCCTAACAAGATTTGATTTTGTAAAATGAAGAACCTTTGGTACCCCAGACAATAATAATCTGACTTCCGGCGAACTAGATTTTCCAAAATCAGCAATTACTATTTAGAGGTATTTGTAATTCCAAAATCAGAAATTGTCTGACAATTCTTGAATCAAATTCCTCTACGAATTTCAGGAGATTAGATAGATGGAAGTAATGGTAACAAAAATAAAAAGAGTCACAGAGATAATCAATCAAAGTAGTAAATTAAACTATGTATTAACTAAATAATTTAATAGTAGCCGCCTATTCTTATAAGCTTACTCGATTTTTGCTTTTAAGGCATAACTAATGAGGAAAGCAACGAACGTGAAGGAGAAGAAGAAGAAGACAGAATACGTGTGATTGTGAGAAAGAGAAGCTGAGTCTTTTGTCGGCTCGATATCGGAGATGTTGTAGTTGAAGATACGCGTCAAAAGGACGCTCTAACGACGCGCGTGTTAATTATTCCACTTGTCTTTTTGTGAGGCCTTTGGATTTATTTTCTTAGGCTTTTTTAAAGCCCAAGTAACTGTTTCTAAGCCCAAGTTATCATTTGATGTCAAAACGCTGATAACGATTCAGCGGTTGATGCGTATCGCCTTGAATCTTGTTTGGATAAAAAGAAGAAAAGAAAGATTAGGCAAACAAGTATGTAATTGCTTCCATTGCCTTTGTGTATGCTACGATTATATGAGTAAGGAGATATATAATTATGGAGTCAAAGGAGATAAAAGTCAAATAAAGGAAGAGGCTTTTACATGCATATAAAAAGGCAATTTTAGGATCTCATATCCTTTAATCTTCATACAACCAATCCATTCATTTTTTTGTATATAATATATACACATCCTTGCTTCTTAGCCTATCGCTATTTTTTTCACATATCTTGATTTGAAAATTGGAGATGAGGTTCTTGTTGATGAACATGACGTTGGTATTAATGGTGGTGTTTGGGGAAGCAGCTAGGGAGACATGGAGCAAAATGAGATGGTGGAGATGGCTGGTGGCTACGGCGAACAAAAACTCTCCTTCTCTTCTTCTCACCGCCTCTCTTCTATCTTCCTCCTCATCCCCTATTCATGGTATGTAAATGTAACCAATCGGAAATAAGTAATGACATATTTCATCACATCCTTCACACTAGTTTGTCTAAAGTATGAGTTAACTAACATCATCTTCTTATCAGAAACTAAAGACAACTCTTATTAAGATCAAGATGTCGAAATTTAGTTAGCGAAAACCGAGAAAAAAATATCGAGTCGGCTTGATATCATGGTGTTGACAAGGAAGGAAGACCTATCTACATCGAGAGGCTACGCCAAGTCGGTGCTACAAAGCTGATGAAAGTGACCACAATCGATAGGTACATGAAGTACCATGTGAAAGAGATCGAGAAAACTTTCAACGTCAAATTCCTGGCTTGTTCCATCGCTGCGAAAAGACACATTGATCAGAGCACAACGATCTTGGATGTCCAAGGCGTGGTATATCATATAAGCTATAGAAATTTTTCTTAACTCATTGCTTCTCTGTAAGGTGGTATCTTGGACTATTCAATCTCTGTATGTTTTAAATTTGCAGGGGCTTAATAACTTCAACAAAGCTGCAAAAGATCTTCTTCAGAGTATTCAGAAAATCAACAATGATAACTACCCTGAGGTTCAGTTCTGCTTTTATTCTTCTTTGAGTTGATAAATGTGGTTTTGACACGGAACCATGATCTCTGTGTTTGTGTTTCATTGTAGACGCTGAACCGTATGTTCATCATCAATGCTTGTTATTTATGTGTTTAGGAGCACAGTAAGGCTTTCCTTTTCACTTAAAAGATCCAAACTTTACTTTGTTTTTCTTGATTAGTTAGTGAAAAAAACTAATCTTCTTTGTTTATTAATGACAGGTTCTTGGCAACAAATACCAAAGCAAACTGCTGGAAATCATTGACGCCAAGTGAGAACTTCTTTACATGTGACCTTGAAACTGTTGCTTTATCTTCAAATATCTTGTCCAAAACTCTTTCTTCTTTATTGTTTGTTTAGTGAACTGCCTAAGTTCATGGGATGTATGAACAAAGGTCCATGGAACGACCCTGAGAACTTCGAGGTAGTTCTAGAAAAATAATCTTCTTTTTATACATTACTAGTGCTTTTTTTTTTTTTCTCTTGAGTGGATCATCGAAATGACTTAGCAGTGAACATCAAGCAGAGGTCACGAGCTGAGGTCAGAGAAAAACAGAGTGAAGCAGNCTCTTGAGTGGATCATCGAAATGACTTAACAGTTAACATCAAGCAGAGGTCACGAGCTGAGGTCAGAGAAAAACAGAGTGAAGCAGAGAACGAGGCTAAACAGAGCACCACTGAGAACAGAGAAAAAGAGAATGAAGAGTTTATGCAAAATAGCATTCACATATATATTTAAGTGTTTGTTATGGCATAAATTAATATTTGTTTAGCTTTTTTTTCTGTGTTTTATTTCTTTGTATAATTTTTGGTAGTTCTGTTAAATATGATTTTCAAGACACTAACAAAAAATCAGTGCGTAAAAAAAAAAAAAACCACGTANCACGTAACACTTCTCATGGTTATTAGCAGCTCAAAAAGACAATTTATTAGGAGACAGACTATGAACATTAGTAGGAGTAAAGATTTCCTATAATTAACATGTTTTATCACTTCAGAAGTAGAAATTCTCAAAATTCAACGGCTTTACTCCAAGAAAAGACAGGATTCCAACAGATGATAAATTAATATTTTATAAATAATGACTGATCTATTTAAATTTTAAATAAAGAAAACTAGCTAATCTAACAGAAGATTTCGCCATCTTTAATCACAGCGAACAGTAATAATTATTTTTACTTTAGTTATTACAANACCACGTAACACTTCTCATGGTTATTAGCAGCTCAAAAAGAAACCATAATGGTAAAGATTTCCTATAATTAACATGTTTTATCACTTCAGAAGTAGAAATTCTCAAAATTCAACGGCTTTACTCCAAAAAAGAAAAGACAGGATCCTATAATTAATGTTGATAATGTTAACTGTACCTTTCTCGGACATCTCTGAATTTANATTCAACGGCTTTACTCAAAATTCAACGGCTTTAATTAATGTTGATAATGTTAACTGTACCTTTCTCGGACATCTCTGAATTTATCACCTGCTACAAGACCAACAACATCATAGTACATGAAAATGTTGTGTAACCAAACCTGACAAAATATGCCGTACGAGTGAAAAGCTTTGTAGTAATCACGAAATTCAGAAAACTCAGAAGCATGGATTGATCGGGATAAACTCAAGGTGAAGAGATTCAGAATCCAACGAACAAAGGAACTTCAAATATATGGAAGAGTACAAATACAAGGAAATCAACCTTGAACTTGCATTAACTCATGTTTGCAACCTAGCAGGTAAATAACAAAGAACTTCAGTCATGTTCACGGAGCTTAGACACAAAAGTTACCTCTATACATATCTATATCCGTTGATCAACCTTAAAGATGTCTTAAGAAAGCATTTCCAAAAAGCTTTTGTCCAATCTCCCATCATGCAACATATTAGTGACCAAGCCAATGGTTGAAGCATCTCCAGCAAACCCACAACTCCTCATTTCTTTGATGAGTACAGCCGATGCAGCTCCGTCACAATCTCTAAGGCAAGCTCTAATAAGAGTATTATACGTACCGCTATCTGGGAGAGGCCCGATTTCTTTCATTTTATTGAACAAGGCCTCTGCTTCCTCCTTTAAACCTTTCCTACAAAATCCTGAGATCATTGTGTTGTACGTTACAACATTAGGCTTCACTCCTTTAAGGCTGAGACTAGAAAATAAATCCCAACCATCTTCAACCTTCCCAGCCTTGCACATCCCTTCAATCATAATACTATATGTGTAAATATCAAGTTCCATTTCACTCTTTTGCAGATCGTGGAATATGACCAATGCTTTCTCTAGCTTTCCATTTTTACAAAGTCCATCTAACAAACTGGTGTATGTCATAGTATCTGGAGGCACACCATTAGAAACCATCTGTTTGAATACTTTTTGGGCATTATCACAATCTCCCGCTTGAAAAAACCCATGGATAAGAGTGTTGTAAGTGACTGTGTTACCAACCAATCCTCTTTGAGACATCTCGCAAAAGAGTTCCATACCATCCTCAACTCTCTTAGACTTGCAAAATCCATTTATGAGCGTATTATATGTTACTACATTTGGGTAACAATCCTTGCTAATCATCAAATCAAACATTTGCTTGGCCTCCTCTAGGCGATCATGAATGCAAAACCCGTTGATCAATGAATTGTAAGTGATAGTATTAGGATCTATTGACCTGTGAATCATTTCCTTATACAATTGTTCAGCCTCTACAAGCTTCCCCTCTTTTGCAAACGCATCGATCAATGCGCTGAAAGTGACTACATTCGGAGTAATTTTCCTCTTGATCATATCACTTAGTAGTCCAGTAGCATCTGCCCATCTTCCGTAATTACAAAGGCAACTTATAAGGCAGTTGTAGGTAACAACATTTGGTATAATTCCTTTGTTGTCCATTTCATTGAACAGTTTGAGTGCATCATCCACATTTCTGTATTTGCAAAGGCCATCAATGACTGTGTTGTAGATAACAACATTGGCCTCTATTTTCCCTGCTTCCATCTTCTTGAGAAGATTTAAAGCCAAATCGATATCACCTCTCTTGCATAGTCCATTTACAACCGCACCATAAGTAACCAGATTTGGTTGGCATCCTTTCGCAACCATCCGTTCAACTAAAGCCACCGCTTCGGAAGCTCTGTTGTGGAGAAAAAGTCCATGGATTAGAGTGTTAAATGTGACAGTATTAGGTTGATATCCCATTCCCACCATTTTATCAACCAAAGTTACAGCATCAGAAATCCTCTTCCCGTGACAGTATCCATTGAGAAGCGATGAAAGCGTGACAATGCTAGGCTCATAGCCAAGTTTCAACATCTTCCCAAGAATAGCTAAAGCAAGAGAGAGTTGGGAGCGGCGGCAGAAAGAGTTAATCAAAATACTGTAAGTATAGAGACTATGTGAAATCCCCAACTTTTGCATTTGCTCGCCCAGAGAGATGACAACATCAAACTTCTTCATCTTTGCAATTGCACTCAACAATTTATTGAACTCAACAATGGAAGGAAAGGGACGGGACTTGACCATTTCACTGAACAGATCAATAGCATCATCTAACTTTATATCACGAAGCCGAGTTTTGCTCAATCTCTCTCGTAGATCACCACAGACGGTTGAAGAAGGTCGAACCCAGCAACAACAGAAACTGCAATGGCTAAAAGAAGGAGAAGCAGTTCCAGGTTTACCTATCTCAAGAAGATTCCGATGAACAAATCTCTTCGCCGTCGACGCAATCACAGACGCTCTCCTCATCTTCACCTGATTGATTAGGTTGCTTCTCGATTTCTGATTCGGAATCATATTGCCGTGGATTATGTTTTTTGTATCTGACGGTTCAGATTATCTTCTAATCATTTCCGGTTTCTCCGGTACGGTTTGGTTTTATGATTTCAAATTTAAGAGTCCCGCTTACAGTGTGGAAAAGAAAACAATATAAACCAATTTGGGTCATAAGAACCGAGCCGGATCAAAGGTTAGACAAAAATTACACATTCCATCACATCCTTCACACTTCCTACCAAAAAAAAATCACATCCTTCACACTAGTTTGTCTAAAGTATGAGTTAACTAACATCATCTTCTTATCAAGAAACTAAAGACAACTGTAATTAAGATCAAGAAGTCGAAATTTAGTTAGCGAAAACCGAGAAAAACATATCGAGTCGGCTTGTATGGAGCACAGTAAATCTTTCCTTGACCCAAAGACTACAGAAAAGATTCATGTAAAGGTTTGTTTTTCTTCGTCTGCATCTTGATTAGTTAGTAAAAACACCTCGTCTATTTTGTTCATTAATGACAGGTTCTTGGCAACAAATACCAAAGCAAACTGCTGGAAATCATTGACGCCAAGTGAGAGAACTTCAGTACTCTTTAAATATGACCTTGAAACAGTTGCTTTATCTTCAAATCTCTTGTCCTAAACTCTCTCTTCTCATTGTTTGTTTAGTGAACTGCCTGAGTTCTTGGGTGTGCACCTGGGCAGATAAGACGGATGTATGCGTTCAGACAAAGGTCCGTAGAACGACCCTGAGAAGTGAGATCTTCAAGGTAGTTCTTAAGAAACCAACCTTATGCAGATCCTTTATTAAAAACAGATGAATGAATCGTTTAAACATTACCGTATGACTTGTGATTCATATGCAAAACTATATTTTATATAAACAGCTGGTTCAGAACGGTGAAGGTAGAAGCCTGCGGAGGAGCTTGTCAGGGATCGAGGAAAAAACATTCTCAGAACATGCCGAGGCGAATATGTATAGTGTGAAGGCGGCTCCGTGACGGTTATGTCGACTCGAGGCAGGAGTATATGGCGATGATGAAGAAGATGACGGATCTCGAGGAGAAATGCAAGTCCATGGAAGCTCAGGCTGCGTTTTCTCTGGAGAGGGAGAAGATTTTAGACGCTACACTTGGTCGTGTTGACCAGCTCGAGCTTCAGTTGTCTGAAACCAAGGAGGTAAAGCTCTCCATCTCTCTCACTAGCCTCTTGCTCT
This sequence comes from Erysimum pusillum, assembly GCA_900406355.1. Lineage (NCBI taxonomy): Eukaryota > Viridiplantae > Streptophyta > Magnoliopsida > Brassicales > Brassicaceae > Erysimum > Erysimum pusillum. The sequence goes on from OVBW01003010.1 coordinate 6,965, forward strand.
GTTTGCTCTGTTTTTGTGATTGCTTTATTTTTTTTTAAAAAAAATTAGGCACTGGACAAGACAGTGACGAGGCAACATGAGATGATGGCTTACATCCAGAAGAACAAGAAGAAGAGAAGGGTCAGAAAAACACATATACAAACCACCTATAAAATTGGTTCAATGCTTTTATTGCTTATATAAATTCGAAATTACATGAAAATGATATCTACTGTTTTTGCATTTATCGTGCTGAATGCTGATGTCATCGATTATGCAAGCTCAGTTTCAAGGACAATATACATCAGAAAACATATATATTTCAAGACACTAGCAAATAATCAGTCCGTATAACACATAACACCTCTCATGATCATTAGCAGGTAAAAAAGAAACCGGTAATGGCTTTGAATAAGTTGTTAGGAGGCAGACTATGAAAAGCTGATCAACCTCAAGGATGTCTTAAGAAAGCATATCGAGAAAGCTTTTGTCCAATCTCCCATCATACAACATATTAGTGACCAAGGCAAAGCTTGAAGCATCTCCAGCAAACCCGCAACTCCTCATTTCTTTAATAAGTTCTGCTGATGCGGCTTTGTCACCATTTCTAAGATGTGCTCTGATAAGAGTATTATATGTAGCGTCATCTGGGAGAGGCCCCTCTTCTTTCATTTCTCTGAACAAGGCATCTGCTTCTTGCATTAAGCTTTTCTTACATAATCCTGAGATCATTGTTGTGTAGGTTACAATGGTAGGCTTCACTTCTTTGAGGCTGAGGCTACAAAATAAATCCCACGCTTCTCCCACCTTCCCAGCCTTGCACATCCCATCAATCATAGTAGTATATATAAAAATATCAAGTTCCATTTCACTCTTTTGCAGATCGTGGAATATGACCAATGCTTTCTCTAGCTTTCCATTATTACAAAGTCCATCTAACAAAATGGTGTATGTCATATTATCTTAAGGCACACCATCAGATTCCATCTGTTTGAATACTTTTTGGGCATTATCACAATCTCCAGCTTCAAAATAACCTTGAATAAGAGTGGTGTAAGTTACAGTGTCGCCAATCAATCCTCTTCGAGACATCTCGCAGAAGAGTTCCATAGCATCCTCAACTCTCTTAGACTTACAAAATCCCTTTATGAGAGTACTATATGTCACTACATTTGGGTAACAATCCTTGCTAATCATCAAATCAAACATTTTCTTGGCCTCCTCTAAGCGATCATGAATGCAAAACCCGTTGATCAATGAACTGTAAGTGAAACTATCAGGAGCTATAGACCTTTGGACCATTTCCTTGTACAATTTTTCAGCCTCTAAAAGCTTCCCCTCTTTTGCAAACGCATTGATCAATGCATTGAATGTAAATACATCTGGGCTGATTTTCTTCTCAATCATATCGCTTAGTAGTCCAGCAGCGTCAGCCCATCTACCGTAATTACAAAGGCAACTTATGAGGGAGCTGTAGGTAATAACATTTGGTCTAATTCCTTTGTTGTCCATTTCATTGAAGAGTTTGAGTGCATCATCCACATTTCTGTATTTGCAAAGGCCATCAATGATTGTGCTGTAGATTATAACATCAGCCTCTATTTTCGCGTTCTCCATCTTGTTGAGCAGATTTAAAGCCAAATCAATATCACCTCTCTTACATAGTCCGTTCAATACTACACCGTATGTAACTAGGTTCGGTTGACAGCCTTTGCTCACCATCCGCTCAACTAAAGCCACCACTTCGGAAGCTCTGTTGTTAAGGAAAAGTCCATGGATTAGAGTTGTGAATGTGACAGTATCAGGTTGGTATCCCATTTCCACCATTTGATCAACCAAAGCTACTGCATCAGAAATCCTCTTCCCGTGACAGTATCCATTGAGAAGCGACGAAAGCGTGATAATGCTGGGCTCATAGCCAAGTTTCAACATCTTCCCAAGAACAGCTAAAGCAAGAGAGAGTTGAGAGAGGCGGCAAAAACAGTTAATGAAAATATTGTAAGTGTAGAGATCATGTGAAATTCCCAAATTTTGCATCTGTTCGCCGAGAGAGATAACAACATCAAACTTCTTCATCTTAGCAATGGCACTCAACAGTTTACTGAAATCGATAATGGAAGGAACGGGATGAGATTTGACCATCTCACTGAACAGATCAATAGCATCATCTAACTTTATATCACGAAGCCGAGTTTTGCTCAATCTCTCTCGTAGATCACCACTAATGCTTGAAGAAGCTCGAACCCAGCAACAACAGAAACTGAAATGGCTAAAGGAAGGAGAAGCAGTTCCAGGTTTACCTATCTCAAGAAGATTCCGATGAACAAATCTCTTAGCCATCGACGCAATCACAGACGCTCTCCTCATCTTCAGCTGATTAGGTTTCTTCTCGATTTCTGACTCAGGAAAAATTTCAAGAGGAGGAGAAGAGAAGAGGAGGAGAAGCTTACCCGAAAGGAAGCAGCAACAGGTTGAAGACGCACCCAGCAGAGACGTTAGAAGACGCTCACAAGGAGCTGAAGCTGGTTGCAGACACAGTTGGTGGAGATTCGGAATAAGAGAGAGAACCAGAAGTTGAGCGTACCAATCGCATGAATGGGATTCGCACAGGTAAGGAGGCGATTCCAACGAAGAACAGGAAGCAATGGGATTGAAATCCCTAAATTGAAATTGGGGGTTTAATCGAATGACTAAAGAGGGAGTGTTGAGAATTGAGTCCTTGATTAAATCTGCAAAAAAGGAGAAAGCTTCAGTAAGAGAAGAAGAAGATGATGAAGAAGAAGAACAGAGCAGAGAGAAGAGGAGGAAGAAGATGTCGTCAACGACAAAAGAGAAATACAGAAGTCAAAAAAAAAAAAAAAAGTTGGGCTTGAGTGTTTTGGTGGTAATAAGAAGGTTAATGGGCTGCGGATTTGGTTAAGGCCTAAACAAGAGAAAGTGTGTTTTGTTGTGTAAAGCTTGGGAAAAAACTCACCTAAAGAAAAACCAAAGATTTGTCAACAACCAAACCAAAGATGCAATTCTGTAGAGGGAAAGCAAGATATGTGGAGAAAAGTGTGCGATAAAAGCTTGGAAATGGTTGCCTATTCAGCGGAAGTCCATGAGTCACAAAAAGCTAGAAATCAAATACAAATTGTTTAGCTAAAGATGACACACACACATGCACAGAGACTCAAGAGAAAAGGAAAAGGAGACAGCGAATAAGAAATGTGCAGACAAAAACAGAATTCTCTAACCTGTCTTTTGTGATCTTTAAATCCACTGCCTTTGTGCAAAACATTGTCTTTTTTTTTTTTTGTAACAATGAAAGAAAAAGAAAACTATATTGGGAGGTCATGTGGTTAATAAGATTGAACAAAGAAAAATAATAGAATGTCAATTTTTCAGATATTTCTTGAGTGGTTACTAACTAGTGCTTTTACTTTTCTCTCTTGAGTGGATATGGATCATCGAAATGACTAAACATAAAAAAAATACAGAAAAAAATATGATAGCAATTTACAAATAAGAAGTCGTAGACGTTGCTGAATACTACTAATCAAAGATCTGTCGATTCAATCTGGCCGCTTTGAGTGAAGAGATCATCGATTCCCCTTCTTGAGAAAGACTCTTCCTTTCCACAGGTACATACCCTAACTTCTCACGCAAGTATTCAATAATCAACTCATCTCCCTCCATTCCAGCTAGCTCAATAGCTTGCCTTCTTGTCACTAAACCGTAAAGCCAAAGACCTGACTCGAGTTTCTCGGTTTGGATCCTAGCTCTCAACAATGACATGGATTCAGGTTCATCCGAATTCGGAGTAAACAACACCGAGAAATTACCGAATGACAGATCGGGTGTCTCGAATAACTGATCCAAACAGCTGTCTTCTTCTTCGTCTGCCTCTTCTTCCTTGTCAATGCAGGTC
>OVBW01003012.1:0-10848 GCA_900406355.1 Erysimum pusillum
AATTTGTGCTTACTGCTGTAGACTATCCCATGAAGAAAAGAACTGTCCTGAGAAGCCTGCAAATCAGATTAGCTCTCCTCAACTATCTCAGAGGTATCAACTTTAATTACAGCTTTCATATTTATCTTGGTTTGATATGGTTTTTGAATGATAGGATTGCCTTGTAGATGGTGATGTTAGCTCACTTTGGCATGTCGCAAAAGCAATACATGAGCTTGAGGTTTGAATCTTTACTTTATTTTGTACTTGGCTTTTCTATTAATTTGTTTGTTGTTTCATTGACTAATAATCTACAGGAAAAGCATTTTCCAAGAGGATCACCTCAAGAGACGAGAAGAATATGGCATGTTGTATATGATAGCTCTGAAAAGTTCACCGCAGACCTCTCAGATAAAAGGCATATATCTCAGGTAAAACTAAAGGTTAATCTAGTATTCTATGATTGGTTAATATCTTGCCTGTTGCCCTATTTTTACTCAAAGATGAGTTTGTCTGGAAACTAGAAGGAAAGAAAAACAAATTGTATGACTTCTTTGTGCAGGCAGCCTTTGTAGACCGTCGCAGAGCTCAGGCCAGCGTTTCAGCCAAACCAATACAGGAAGCAGTGCTTGTGGAACCTGTGCGGTGCAAAGTTTGCCAGATCAACTGCCCTAACAATGATGCATATACAAAGCACACCTATGGAAAAAGACACTGAAACAACTTGGAACTGCAATCAGGCAAGTCCAAAAACATTATCTGAAGATGTGACCAATGAGGTGAGCTGAAGATGCAACATGAAGTGCAACAAGATGCTTCAATCAGATACAGATCAAGTACTCAAGGTTTTGATTAGTTTTCTCTCATGTTTTAATTTAGTTCTCATTTTGTAACCATGTTTGATGTTTGTGTATGACTTGATGTAATGTTGACATGTTTGTGTAAGTACATTTTGGTTTATTAATGAAACCATATTTTGAATATTATTTTGATATAAATTCAATTTGCACCCAAATATATAGATTTCAATTGCATATTAAAAACTGCTACGAAGTCGGATATCATAACCTTAATAATGAGCTATAATATCTAAAACGCTATCATATGTGTCATATACCATAGCACTAAAAAAACGCTATAATACGGGTGCGACCTATTATAGCGGTCGCAAACACAGCGTTTGATAAAACGCTATCAATCACTTTTAATGGCGTTAATCGTGTGCTATCAAAGACCATATTTGTTGTAGTGTATAAAATCGATAAAATGAGAAGAAGACGAACTGTAACGACTGATATTAGCAAATGAGATAAAGATTTGGGGATTTTTGTTGGAGGCAAAATGATTTTGGAGCCTAAATTTTTCTAAATGTCGCTGTTTTTTCTATCATAGCGTTTCAATAATGTTTATGCTATAAAGAATATCCATTATCGATTAAAACGTAATGCAAATTTTTTTTTTTTTAAAAATATAACTATATGATAGCGTTTACTCACTTACAAACGCTATGTTAAAANTGAAACAACTTGGAACTGCAATCAGGCAAGTCCAAAAACATTATCTGAAGATGTGACCAATGAGGTGAGCTGAAGATGCAACATGAAGTGCAACAAGATGCTTCAATCAGATACAGATCAAGTACTCAAGGTTTTGATTAGTTTTCTCTCATGTTTTAATTTAGTTCTCATTTTGTAACCATGTTTGATGTTTGTGTATGACTTGATGTAATGTTGACATGTTTGTGTAAGTACATTTTGGTTTATTAATGAAACCATATTTTGAATATTATTTTGATATAAATTCAATTTGCACCCAAATATATAGATTTCAATTGCATATTAAAAACTGCTACGAAGTCGGATATCATAACCTTAATAATGAGCTATAATATCTAAAACGCTATCATATGTGTCATATACCATAGCACTAAAAAAACGCTATAATACGGGTGCGACCTATTATAGCGGTCGCAAACACAGCGTTTGATAAAACGCTATCAATCACTTTTAATGGCGTTAATCGTGTGCTATCAAAGACCATATTTGTTGTAGTGTATAAAATCGATAAAATGAGAAGAAGACGAACTGTAACGACTGATATTAGCAAATGAGATAAAGATTTGGGGATTTTTGTTGGAGGCAAAATGATTTTGGAGCCTAAATTTTTCTAAATGTCGCTGTTTTTTCTATCATAGCGTTTCAATAATGTTTATGCTATAAAGAATATCCATTATCGATTAAAACGTAATGCAAATTTTTTTTTTTAAAAAAATATAACTATATGATAGCGTTTACTCACTTACAAACGCTATGTTAAAATCAGTGGTTATATAACGGTAGCACTATTGTCACAAACGCTATACTTTTGTAGTGTAAAGTTGTGAATTTAATGGGTGTAGAGAAAAAAAAAAGAGATGTGAACTACGTGGGTGTAAAGAAAAAAAAGAGATAATAGTAAGGAAGGACAATATGGTCAATGTATATTGACAAAGTATCTAAGTAGTAAAAAGTGTATTTTGTGAAATGTGAAAGCACTTTCATAAAAGTGTGTCATACAACAATTCTCTCTTTAAATAATTCTCTTGATAATGACATCAAATTTAATCAATTTGTAATTTTGTATAGAAAAAGAATGAAAAAAAGAGAAATAAATATATCCTTTTGGTTTTAATAGATAAACTTTCTGCCGATTATAAATCTAGTCTATAATCGTTCTACGTAAATTAGGGACTAAACTTTTAAAGATCATATTATTTGACCCAAAAAAATGTCAATCTCGTCTACAACAGATTACTTTACATGATTTTTTTTTGTTTCTGTAAAAAAATCACCATAAATCAATTTAACGAGTGGAATTAGGAACAACCAACTATGTCCAACGCAAAGACTGCAAAGAAACTTTCAAGAGATATGATCAATATGTAAACAGAGAGATTTAAAGGAGTGAATTCAATATTCGTGGCGTACACAAACTTTCCTATGACCAAGTCTGAAGTCGACAGTATATTTATAGAGCTTGGAACTCGTGGTGAAGACCGAGTATTTAGAACTTCTAATTTTGCTCCCAAATTTTCTGATAATCGTCTTCGTTCATCTGTCTCAGTTACGGAGCTGAAAAAGGAGTCTACTGTAACTAATCCAGACACTAACGAGAAGAAAAATGAGAATCAAATTCAAATCTAAATGAAACCTCTCGAAGAAAAAGAGATCAACAAAGATTGGGTTTTCATAGAAAAAGAAGACATCAATTATCAATTAATTTGAGTCTTTTTAGCTTTAATATATATCTTTTGGTTATTAGGATTTTCTAGTTTTGATATCAATGGAGTTTTTAGGACTTTGATGGAGTTTTGTTTGTTTTCATTTTATATAAAAAATATATTATTTCTAATTTATATCTTGATTATTTTTAGGGACACTTACACAATGAGACACTTTTATTAAGTTTCTATTCAAAACTGACACGTTGTGGAAGAAGGCATATTTTAAAAAGATTTATGGGTTGTTTCAGACGATTTTACCCTTGTGCAAGTGAGGGTGTGTTTATAACTTTAAGGCTTCGAATGGTGACCATGGTTGGGGCGAACAAAATCGTCTACGAATTTGATCGCTCTAAAAATAGAGCGGAAAACAATCCGTCACGTACCAAGTTTATTTGTTTGTAAAAATGGACCGCACTTGGTCCACCGCGGATTTCGTTTATTTTCTTAGATCCGCACAATTGCAGTTTACAATTGATGAATGTTAAATTAAAAGCGGTTTAGTTCGTAGACGATTTTGTCCGCTCCAACCTCCGCTAGACCGCTACCATTCAAGACCTAGGTTAAAATTGGATATCAACTGCAATGCATTATTTTTCCTCCCTTTCTCTTTCTCTTTTTTTTTTTCTCTTTTTTTTTTCTCTCTTGATTTTATTTTATTATCATTTTATTTCATCATTATATATATATTAATCAAAAAAATTTAACAATAGTTTATGGTTATATTTTAACTACATTTTAAGATACATATTAATATATTTTCGATTAATAATTTTGTGGATGTGATCATGTAGATAAATGTTCTTTTTAAGATTCTGCCCAGACACATAGATCAAGGATCTTCCGACAAATCCAACTCGGTGATGTGTGACCTACCTTGCTTGGAAACGTTGCTCAACGTCCGATTCCCGCTTCAGAATCGAAAACGGGAGCAGAAGCGTTCGGAAGCACCTGGAAGCGTGACGGAATCGCGGTTCCAAAAAATCAGTTATTGGAAGCGTCTTTAGAGTGCTCGATTCATTTGGAAGCGTGACTGTTTATGAACGGAAGCGCAATAATATTCTTCTTCTGCCTATTTTGCCTCCTGGTTTTGCCTCTATTGAAGTCATCTCCGGTGGTTTCAATTTCCAGATCTAATCGGCGATATCGAGAGAGAGAAGAAGCTTACTTCGGCTTTTTTCAATTTAGGCTTTGAACCTTGTTGGCCCATTTTTTTATCAGCCCACTTATATGTGCCCACTAAATCAACTTCTAATGCTTATACTATGTACGTACATATGTGTATTGTCCGTTCATTTGTTTTTAAATCTTTAGATTCTTTATTCTTCTATTACTTTTTGGAATGGTAATTAAACATCTATATATATATATACTATTAGTGTATACGCTTCCAACACGTACCCATTTCCAATATTTTTTAAAAATTCCGCTTCCACGCTTCTAAACGCTTCCGCTTCCGCATACCTGTTTCCGCGTACCCGCTTCCGTTTCCATGCAGGATAGTGTGTGACTGTGTCTCACAGTGACGATGAAAATTGTCGTGTTTAATGTTATTTAATGAATAAAAACGGCAAGTAGTTCTTCACCTAAAGAGAAACAAAAAAAATTGCTTTTACTTTTTCAACAATTAGAATTTCCTTTCGTGACCTTAATTGTAGACCTTAGCTAGTAGGCTAGTAGCCGAGTAGCTCAGTAGCTTAGTAGCAAAGATTAAAAGTGGCAAGTATGTGGTTCGTGGTCCATGCTATGTGTGAATCTCAAGTGAGGAGTGTATTTATTTACCCTTTTTTTTTGTTTCTTCTCTTGTGAGATGGACTTTGTTTTATTTGTTTAAATATTTGCTGGTTTGGTTGTTGTTGCAATGAAAGAATTACAATTTTTTTTTCATAAGAAAATAATAATTAACATAAATTATTTTCAGTAAATAAATATGTTATATTTAAATGAAAAATTTTCATTTGTAAGATAGCCAATAGATTAATATAAATTTTTATTTGTATGATAATTATTCGACTAATATAAATATTCTTTTGTAAGATAATCATCAGATTAATATAAGTTATTTACAAAAAATAATCACTAGCTAAATATTCAAAATCCTATTTATCTTTTTGAAATAAATAGTACTAGATTTGTCCAAAAAAAAAAAAAAAAAAAAAAAAAAAAAAAAAAAAAAAAAAAANTTTTTTTTTTTTTTTTTTTTTTGGTTTGAATGTGTAATTTATTGATCAATCAGAAAAAAGTTCTGTACAACGATAGAAGATTACAAACTGACTTGAAAACAGAGACAAGAGAGTATGAAACTGGCTTTTAGTGAACTAAGGTAATGGAGAAACCGCAAACCATTGTTGGAGAAGCGGACGAAGACTTGGTCGAGACTCGTAGTGGAGGAACAGGATCCTGTTACGGATTAAACGATCAATTTGACGGACCATCACGTGGGTGGTGATGTAACCGCTATGGTGGATTCTGGCGTTTTGTTCCCGCCATAAGAGATAGATTGTTGTCTGGAAACAGAGGCGAAGGAGAATGTCCCGATGATAATTTCCTGTACCCGTGATAATGCTCGCTAGTGTGATAGCCCAGTCAGGATCTTGTTGTTGTCTAAGTAGTGAACCAGCAACGGCAGACCAAACCGTAAAGGAAAAAGGACAGGCGAAGAAAAGATGATCCCGAGATTCATCACACTCCCCACATAAGGGACAAGACTGCGTTTGATCCCAGTTGCGCATACGCACCCCCGTCGATAATCGATCGCGAACCGCTAGCCAAGTGATGAAACCGCATCGTGGTATACTTTGACCGAACCACACCACTTTATGCCAAGCCATAGATGGNATTGTTGTCTGGAAACAGAGGCGAAGGAGAATGTCCCGATGATAATTTCCTATACCCGTGATAATGCTCGCTAGTGTGATAGCCCAGTCAGGATCTTGTTGTTGTCTAAGTAGTGAACTAGCAACGGCAGACCAAACCGTAAAGGAAAAAGGACAGGCGAAGAAAAGATGATCCCGAGATTCATCACGCTCCCCACATAAGGGACAAGACTGCGTTTGATCTCAGTTGCGCATACGCACCCCCGTCGATAATCGATCGCGAACCGCTAGCCAAGTGATGAAACCGCATCGTGGTATACTTTGACCGAACCACACCACTTTATGCCAAGCCATAGATGGTGATGGGGTTCGAAGCTGCTCCCACGTGCGGCGTGTTGAGAAGCTTGATTTGAAATCATCCGGCCCCCATTAACAAAGGAATCGATCAGAACCATGAGTAGCGTATGGACACTGTCGGGCACGGAGCTGATCTATTACTGGTAGCAGAGAAGGGATTCTTGTCCGACGTAGTTGCCAACCGTTTGGCCCCATAGCTTCTTTGACTGTGGCGTGAATTGGTATCCCGAGGAGTTGTGGTCCTGTCTCACCAATTAGGTCCCATAACCGTCCCATTGGCAACCAATGATCATGCCAGAACGAAACCGACTCGCCATTATTAACCTTGGCCCGAATAAGAGGTTTTATGTCGTCTCTGAGTTTCAATAACTTTCGCCAAATCCAAGAACCAAGAGCGGTGTGTGGTGCTGTCTAGAATGATCCATTACGCATCAAATTTTGTTTTGTCCAAGCTACCCAAAGAGAGCCCGAAAGGGTGAATAGCCGCCATATTAGCCTGTAAGCAAAGACTCGTGATGTATCTTTTAGTCGTCTCAGACCCAAACCACCCTCAGCCTTCGGTTTACTCACTTCTTCCCAAGAAACCTTAGTTCCCGTTGATGTGTTAGGATATCCAGACCATAGGAACGCATTACACAACCTCTCTATCTCCTTGAAACATCTCGCTGGTAGCCTGAAGACAGAGCACCAGAAGTTTGCGATGCTAGTGATAACCGAGGTGATCAACTGCAACCGCCCCGCATATGATAGATACTTACTTGTCCACAACAACAATCTGGTGCGAATTTTATCAATGAGAGGGCTGTAATCATGAGCAGTCATGGATTTGGTGGTTAGCGGGAGCCCCAAGTAGCGGATTGGGAGATTTTCAACTTTGAAACCCATTTCTAGGGCCACATTCTCAAGCTGAGTTGGATCGCGGCCACCAATAAACAAGACAGACTTTGCGGCGTTGATATGTAGGCCCGAGATGCGGGCAAAATCATCAAAAGACTGTAGAGTGCCGTTGAGAGAGAGCCGAGACCCATCTGTAAAAACAAGGATGTCATCAGCAAAACTGAGGTGCGTGACACACACATGGTCGCATTTCGGGTGCCGTCTAATCTGTCCATTTTCAGCCGCGCGATTCAGTAGACGAGATAAGACATTCTGAACCATTACGAATAGATAAGGTGAGAGTGAGCAACCTTGACGAATTCCCCTTTTACTGCCGAAGAAACCCTCTAATTCACCATTGATTACCACAGATAAATAAGCCGTAGACATACAAGAGTGGATCCATTTAGTAAACTGATCCGGAAAACCAAAGGCGCGGAAAATTCCTTGCACAAAGGGCCATTGCACCGTATCAAATGCCTTTGAGATATCGAATTTTATAGCACATCGCGGCGCGATAGATTCTTTATGGTAAACTTTAACCAGTTCAGTCGCGAGAAGAATGTTTTCAAGCAGCAGACGGCCCTTAACAAAATCACTTTGATTTGGTTCAATGAAATCTGGTAGTATGATGTTGAGACGGTTTGCAAGTATCTTTGAAATTACCTTGTATAGCATATTGCAGNCTAGTATGACGTTGAGACGGTTTGCAAGTATCTTTGAAATTACCTTGTATAGCATATTGCAGCAAGCTATTGGCCGGTAATCCTTTATGGTGCTATTAGTTGAGCCCGGGTTTTTTGGAATAAGGGTGAGGAGGGTTGCATTCACCGACTTAGGCATGGATCCAAACAGGAAGAAAGATTGCACTGCCACAATAAAATCAGAACCAATGATGCTCCATGCAGCAACATAAAACTCTTTTGTGAAACCATCTTGTCCCGAGGCTTTTCCCGATGGTAGGGAGAAGAGAGCTTTCTGTATTTCCTCGCCTGTTATAGGTGACACCAATTGAGTAACATGATTTGGTGGGCATCTATAATCCAACAAGTCAGAGAGGTAGCCTGGTGTAGCCTCTACAAAACCCGGATCATCTTGTTGGAGAAAGGTCTGAAAATGTCTAACCGCCTCAGCCTTGATATCCTCAATACGTGTTAAGACTTCCCCGGTATCAGTAAAGAGATTGCGGATAGCGTTTCTAGAAGCATTTGACTAAGCCACATGGTGGAAAAAAGAAGTGTTTTGGTCTCCACACTCTAGCCAATTGATGCGTGATTTCTGCTTAAAGAACTGTTCTTCAATTCTCGCTAATTTATGCCATTGTGCAGAAGCTTCTGGCAGCGACGTGACGTTTGTAGGGAAAGGATCAGAGAGGACAGCATTCTGTTGAGAACAGAAGTGGGCATAAGCATCAGAGACAAGATTGGGGAGGTTGCCGAATTTAGTTCGGTTGAGAGCTCGCAGTGGCTGTTTGAGTTTCTTTAGCTTTTGGTGGAAAACTTATAGGGCTTCGCGATAGTGGTAGAGAGGGCTAGATTCTGACCATACCTGAGCAACTGTCGGGAGAAAATCCGAGTGAGTGGCCATGAAGTTGAAGAATTTGAAAGGCTTACGGTGAGCAGTATTTGCAGTGGTAAGGTGCACCACACATCTGGTGTGATCAGAGATTCCTCCTGCTTCAAATGATGCATAAGAGTTTGGAAACGCTGATAGCCATACTGGATTGATCAGAGCGCGATCGAGCTTTTTACTGATGGGGTTTTCGTCTTGGTTATTAATCCATGTGAAAGTTGGACCTATCGAAGAGATGTCACAGTAACCGACTGTATCTTGAAAATCATGCATCCCTGACATGTGGAAAGTGTAGTCTAGAGCACGTGAGTGATCTGTTAAGGCGAGGACTTCGTTAAAATCTCCAATGACGATCCATGGGATTGTAGGTGTGATGAAAACAGACCGGATGTGACAGAGGTCTGCCCAAAGTTCTCTTCTATCGATTGCGAAATTTGAAGCGTAGACAAAGGAGCAAACCAGTTGAATGCCTGGGCTAATAACTTGAATTTGACAAGTGATGTGTTGAGAACTCTTATGGAGGGGGGTTAACACCACATCATTTGACCAAAGAACCCATATTCGACCTAAACGGTGATAATCATATTTTGTCATATGAGACCAACCAGGTAAGAGCGAGCGAAGGATCGGTTCCGCGTTTGATTCATGTACTCGCGTCTCGATGAGGCTACCAAAGGACACCCCAACTGCATTGATCCAACTGCGAACTACATTATGCTTGCGGGCGTGATTGAATCCCCGCATGTTCCATGCAAGAAATGACGTCATTACTTCCGTGAGGAAGTAGTCTTTGTTGTGTCTTGTTCCTTGCGGTTAATAACTGGTCGTGAACGGCTACGTTGTCGTCCCGTACGAGTGCAATTGGGCTAGTGAGAGGTTGCAGGTAAGGTATCTGAGGTCCCTGTTTTTACTTCACCCTCCTCTGTATCTGAGTCTACCTCACCAACCTCTTTTTGTTTAGACACTGAATTGGTTGAAACTATCTGTTCCGGTAAACTAGCATTCAAGTTCTCTCCTTTTTGAAGACTTCCCAGAACATCAAAGCCGTTTATTGAGGCCACACTTTCCTTCCCCTGTGCTACTGCGTTTCGGGTTGGAGATGAGTGTGGGCTTTTCCTAGTTACCGTTGTCCACTGATTGTCTGCTTCCTTATTTTGAGTCACATCGGCTTTTACTTCCACTGCAGCTGTCAGTAGTGCTTTGCCTGCAGCCTCTGAACTACTAGTTGTAGTTACAATGCCTTTTTGGAAAGATGGTGAGCTCTCAAGATCCTGTAGTAACTCCTGAGCTATGTTCTGGACTGTGCGCGCGGCAGAAGCACTTGGTTTAGCTATTTTACTTTCATCAACAAGTATCGTAACTTTTTTAGAGCAGTCCTTTGCTAGGTGACCCCATTTCGAACAAAGGGTACATTTAGGTGGAAGCCATGGGAAAGATACTGTCATTGTTATAGGCGTGCCATCAGTGTCGGAGAAGCAAATTTTGTCAATCAGAGGCTTCTGCAAATTGACTTCCACTAGTGTCCTAGCCATATCCAACCTTACACATCGCTCTGTGTTCAGATGTAGCTTGACAAACTTCCCCACTGTGCTTGATAGAAAACTTAACCCTGGGAGAGAATAAAGATGTGGAGGAGATCTACCCACAGGGGCATTGCGGAGAGGTCAGGGGGCGATTGTGCTGACACCGGGTTCCACTCATTAATGACTAAAGGCACGTTTGCGATATGCCAGTAGCAGCGCTTCAAGACAGGTTCACGAATACTAGAGCTCTCAATGCGGAATAGCACTGTAGTATTGTTTAGGAACTGCACATCGATCTTTGATTTCTCAATGACCGTCCAAATCTTATTCACTGTAGCATGAATCGTACCGACATGGGGCGCATTAAAACACCCTAGTCCAGTTTTCCTTAGACCGGACAGAGGTTACACCCGACCAGTCACCCTAGTGAACACTTAGTCCGATTTTACTTCTAGTTTACTTAGCA
>OVBW01003013.1:0-10848 GCA_900406355.1 Erysimum pusillum
AATAGTTTATAAGTAAAATCCCGCGCATCGCGCGGGTCACAAATCTAGTATAAATATATAACGTCTTTGATCCAGTCTAGCAATAAAAATAAAGCAGTGGGAAAGAATGTTCACAAAAAAGTATCAAGTAAGTGTAAGCAAATTGGAAATAATAAGAGAGGTGGAGACAGCTAAAGAAAATGGGAAGGAGAAATTGTGACCAAAAATGTTAGAATCATTAGAATCTATGTAAAATGGGAAGTTCTCTAATCATTGATAATGAGAGGAAAAGAAAAGAAACTTAATCATATACTTCTCATTCAACTACTCTGAAAGATTCATGTTAATTAATTTGTTAGAATATAGTTCGAACCAGTAGCAATGGCTATAAAAAGTTGAGGTTACCAGAGAAAATGAGCTAAAAGTGGATTCATCAAACAATTTCATTACTGCTATATGATAATGATAAGACCTTTACAATACTTTTACAAAGGGTTACATTTTGAAATATGAAAATATAAAATCAAGTCCATTGGGTAAGGACTGGAATCAGCTGAAGTGGAACTTTCTTAGGACAAACAAGTCCATATGATTCTTCAAGATCAACATCGTCTACCTCCATTCCTCCAGGAAGCTTCCAATCGAATCGGTAAAGAAGATTGATGAGAGTCAAGTGTACCAAAGCCAAACCCATTCCCATACCAGGGCACATTCTCCTTCCGCTACCAAATGGTAACAACTCAAAGTTTAGACCTTTAAAGTCAATATGGCTATCCATAAACCTCTCGGGGATGAAAGCTTCTGGATCTTTCCAAACGTTTGGATTACTATGAAGAGCCCATATGTTAACATGGATCCATGTGTTTTTTGGAACATCATAACCTCCGAGCTTTAAATCTTTTGAAGCGATTCTTGGAACGAGAAGTGGCACAAGCGGTGTTATCCTAAATGTTTCTTTAATCACCATTTTTAGATACTCGAGTCGTTGTATATCTTCTTCTGTAATATCGTCTTTGTTTTTGATCACCTCTCTCACCTCGGCTTGTACTTTCTTCAGAACTCTTGGGTTTTTGATCAAATGTGTCATCACCCATGTTATGGTGTGGCTAGAAGTGTCAATCCCACCAAGTAGAACGTTCTGTAATGAAAATACCATATGTAAACCATATGCAACTTGTGAGAATAAAGTTATGGATTAAGAGGTTTTCATTACTTACCAGAAGAATTCCTTTTGTGTGGTCTCGAGTAAGTTGAAACTGTCCAAGTCCAATCTCTCCCCTTTCCATCTTGAGGAGCAAGTCAATGATATTATCCTTAATACTCCCATCTTCTAGTTGATGCTTTATAGCGTGATCGAAAAATGCATTTGTTGCCTTAAAAGCTTTCTCACATTTACTATGTAACCCCGTAATCCTATCGATGATTTTACCAATAACCGGAAAGTAATCCGCTGCTGCGAAAGTTCCCACCACCTCAATGCTTTCTTGAATGACTTCCTCATATGTATTCTCGAGTTTGCTCTCTTTAAGATTGATCCCAAATCCAACTCTACAAATCACACTTCCTGATAGTTTCATTAACTTCTTGTTAAAGTTAACCGGTTTTTCCAATGAAGCAGATTGTTTGATGAACTTGAGAAAGGAGGCAACTTCTTCTTCTCTTATATGTTGAAACGATTTTACCCTTTTCGCGGTGTAGAGCTCAATAACCGTCATCTTTCGTACTTCCCTCCAATATGTACTATAGGGACAAAAGGCGAGATCTTTTAAATTGTATGAAAGTCTAGCAGGATAAGTTAAATAAGGTCGTGAACAACAATCTGCATCAAACGTTTTTAAGACTTCCTTCACCGTCTCTGGTGTAGATGCCACAACAGTAGACACATTTCCAAACCTTAAAGACATTAAAGATCCATATTTTTGGGATAATTTGACCATCGAACGATGAGGTTTGGATCCCAATTGGTGTAAGTTGCCAATTATAGGAAGCCTTGGTGGTCCTGGAGGTAGATTCTTCTTATTCTTGTTCATGGCAATGACTATAGATGCAAAGATGACGAATGCAACAATGACATACCACATACTCATTTTGCTTCCTACATAAAAAGAATAGTTTATACAAAACCTCACTTAGTATCTAGTTAGCTCAATATTTGATCATCTTATCGAAAATATAAATAGCAGTAGATGATATTTATCCGTGTTGTGGATGAAACTATTACGTACAGTATTAGGTATTTCGTAAAACAAATTTTGTATAATACATGTACACCTTATTAAATATCAATATATTTAACTATATAAATAAAATTTATTGTACTTTTTAGTTTTATTTACTATGTATTTATTATATACTGGATGGAGAAATTTTGAGAAATACCACTTTTCAAAAATACCACTAAAGAAAAATTTGTTCAAAAATACAATTGTATAACATGTTTTTAAACATCTTATAAAACTTTGTAAAAAATTATCAAATTAATAGTTTATAACATGCATTATAAAAAGTTTATAAAAATGTATAAATCTATGTTTTGTGGTATTTTAATATATAGTAGTAGACCGTTACCCAAAAAAGAAAAAAAGAAAAAAAGAGCATGTTATGGATGGAAACTACGACAGAACCACGTTAACTAAAGCCACCAAAGCACTCTAATTAGTAATTAAGGCAAACACAAAAACAAGAAGAATCCTAATAATTTCTTGACACGATCACGGTATACAGGCACAACGCATGCAACATTCGAACAAGTTAAGAACACATATATACAGTTAAACCTATTGGAGTTAATTGAAGAATTTCTTCTAGAACAATAAAACATCAACATAGTATACACAGTTCCTTGACAAAAAAAAAAAAGTATACACAGTTAAGAGTGAGTTCAGTAAGATTACCTTCAAGTCTTATACTTTATATATGCTAAAGATTTTAGAGAGAAGGAGAGAGAAGAATTTTCTTTTTACTTGTGTTGTGGGATAATTGTGTGATATTTTAGGCGGTGACAATTCCACATTTATACAGCATTTGGCATTTAGGTGACGTTTCAATTACATAAGCGTACGCTAGAAAATATCTAGGACATTTGAGCTCTCCCTTTTTAAGGCACAGTATCTAGGACAAATGATTATGCAATTTAGATTTGGTCATGAGTTATAGTATCTGACTATCTGTAATTCCAAAAATAAGCATGTCAATCATATATTTATTGCAAATTCAAAAAATATGCAGGCGAGTATAGATGTATAGTTGAATGTGTACAATAATTCTTAGAAATGAACGCACATGATCGATATCATAAAATTCTCTATATATATATATATATTCATAATTCATATAGCTGCCATGTACAAATAGTTTTCTTTAGAATTTAAAATTATGATATTCGAATCCAACGGTTCATGATTTTAATTTAGATTTTTTATCAAGATAATGACTTAACTATTCAACTTTTAAATTTAAGATATAATTAAAATAATGAATAGTCAATACATTTCTAAATTCTAAATCTGTGTATAACTTTAACCAAAAAAAAAAAAAAAATAGTGTATAAGATAATGGATAAAATTGACTGGATGGATATATATAATTTATATATATATATATATATTCATAATTCATATAGCCGCCATGTACAAATAGTTTTCTTTAGAATTTAAAATTATGATATTCGAATCCAACGGTTCATGATTTTAATTTGGATTTTTATCACGATAGTGACTTAACTATTCAACTTTTATATTTAAGATAAAATTAAAATAATGAATAGTCAATACATTTCTAAATTCTAAATCTGTGTATAACTTTAACCAAAAAAAAAAAAAAAATAGTGTATAAGATAATGGATAAAATTGACTGGATGGATATATATAATTTATATATATATATATATATTCATAATTCATATAGCCGCCATGTACAAATAGTTTTCTTTAGAATTTAAAATTATGATATTCGAATCCAACGGTTCATGATTTTAATTTGGATTTTTATCACGATAGTGGCTTAACTATTCAACTTTTATATTTAAGATATAATTAAAATAATGAATAGTCAATACATTTCTAAATTCTAAATCTGTGTATAACTTTAACAAAAAAAAAAAAAAAGTGTATAAGATAATGGATAAAATTGACTGGATATGGATATATATATAATTTTCACGTAGGATTTTTAATCAATTTTTCTTTGTTACAGGGGAGTCTATAATTCAATCAGTCACAACAATCTATTAACAATACTTTTTATGTCTTATCTCATTGTTATCATTTCAAGGACGAGGTTTGCACGTAACTCTTTCATGATAGGTTTATTTTGCAATAATTCATAATATAGATGTCCCACAAACGAATAATGCTAATTTTTTCAAGATAAGGCGATACATGTTCTTTTAAAAATTCGTGTGTTTAGATCGAACAAACGAATCAACGATATAAGTGTAAGTGTAGAATGAAAGGAGAAAACAGAACTAACGAGAGTAGAGTAAAAGTTGAATGATGACCAAAATAAATCTGGTGCAAATATAATTGTAACATCGTTGATCCAATATAGGAACAATTTAAAATAAAGCAACACAAAAGAATGTTCACAAGAAATGGAAAAGAAAAAGGAGGTATAAATAAGATAGAAATAGTAAGAGAGGTAGAGACAGCTAAAGGAAATGGGAAGGAAAAATTGTGTCAAAAACTGGTCGAACCGAGTAAATAGTAAAAGAAATCAAGTGAACATATGTAAATGAGATTGAACAGAGAGTAAGTTATCTGACCATAGTAAATAGTAAAAGAAATGAAGTGAACATATGTAAACTAGACTTCCTTTTGTTTGCTTCTTTCCTCTACTACTATTTGGTCAATGAATAATTTGTTTATTTGGTCGTTATAAAGATGAGCTAATGAGCTAAAAGCGGTGGGTTCATTAAACAATTTCCTTATTATTAGATGATAATGGTAAAGAGCTTTGAGATACTTCCAAAGTGTTACATTTTGAACTATGAAAATATAAAATCAAGTCCATTGAGTAAGGACCGGGATCAGCCGAAGCGGAACTTTCTTAGGACATACAACTGCATATGATTCTTCAAGATCAACATCTTCAATCTCCATTCCTTGCGGAAGCTTCCAATCGAATCGGTAAAGAAGATTGATGAGAGTCAAGTGTACCAAAGCCAAACCCATTCCCATACCAGGGCACATTCTCCTTCCGCTACCAAACGGCAAAAACTCAAAGTGTAGACCTTTATAGTCAATCTCGCTATCTATAAACCTCTCGGGGATGAAAACTTCTGGATCTTTCCAAACGTTTGGATTACTATGAAGAGCCCATATGTTGACATAGATCCATGTTTTCTTTGGAATATCATAACCTCCGATCCTTACATATTTTGAAGCCACTCTTGGAATCAGAAGTGGCGTAAGCGGTGTTATCCTAAACGTTTCTTTAATCACCATGTTCAGATACGGAAGTCGTTCTATATCTTCTTCTGTGATATCGTCTTTGTTTTTGATCACTTCTCTTACCTCGGCTTGTGCTTTACTCAGAACTCTTGGGTTTTTAATCAAATGTGTCATCACCCATGTTATTGTGTGGCTAGATGTGTCTACTCCACCAAGAAGAACGTTCTGTAAAATAAAATAAAACACATGATTTAAGCTTCATGCAACATGTGAAAAATGAAGTTATGGATTAAGAGGTTCCCATTACTTACCAGAAGAATTCCTTTGGTGTGGTTTCGAGTAAGTTGAAACTCTCCAAGTGTAGTCTCTCCCCTTTCCATCTTGAGGAGCAAATCAATGATATCGTCTTTAATACTCTCATCTTCTTGGTGATGCTTTATAGATTCATCAAAAAATGAATCCATTTCTTTGAAAACCTTCTCACATTTGCTATGTAGCCCCGTGATCCTATCAATGATTCTACCAATAACCGGAAAGTAATCTGCGGCTGCGAAACTCCCCATCACCTCCATGGTTCCTTGAATGACTTCCTCATAAGTATTCTCAAGTTTGCTCCCTTTAAGATTGATCCCAAATCCAACTCTACAAATCACACTTCCTGATAGTTTCATTAACTTATTGTTCAAGTTAACTGGTTTCTCCATTAAAGCATAGTTTTTTATGAAATCAACGTAAGAGGCAACTTCCTCTTCTCTTATATGTCGAAATGATTTTACCCTTTTTGCGGTGTAGAGCTCAAGAACCGTCATCTTTCGTACTTCCCTCAAATATTTGCTATAGGGAGAAAAGGCGAGATCTTTTAAACCATATGTAATTCTTGCAGCGTAAGTCATATAAGGTCGCGAACAACAATCAACGTCAAACGTTTTTAAGACATCCTTCACCGTCTCTGGTGTAGATGCCACAACACTAGACACATTTCCAAACTTTAAAGACATTAGAGATCCATATTTTTGGGATAATTTAAACATCGAACGATGAGGTTTGGTTCCTAATTGGTGTAAGTTGCCAATTATAGGAAGCCTTGGTGGTCCTGGAGGTAGATTCTTCTTATTCTTGTTCTTTGCAATGAGTATAGATGCAAAGAAGACGAATGCAACAATTATATACCACAAACTCATTTTGCTTCCTACACACAAAAGGGGATAGTTTATATATATAAGGTCAGTTGTATCTAGTTAGCTCAATACATATTTGATAATCTTATGAGAAACATAAATAGCATGTCAAGTGGTCGATTAATTAACACAAAAAAAAGCATGTTAAGTGGATGGAAACTACGGAACCGTGCTTATATATAACCCTAAATCCTAATTAAGAAGAATCCTAATAATTTCTTTACACGATTACGGTACAGGCAAAACGCATGGTACATTCGAACAAGTAAACAACACATACATATATATAGTAAAGTGTAGGAGAATCAAAGAGTTTCTTCTACGAGACTACGACATTGAAACATCAACATAGTACGTAGTTAGAGTGAGTTCGGTAAGATTACCTTCAAGTCTTATACTTTGTGCTGAAGATTTTGGAGAGAGGGAGAGATGGAAAGTGGAAGAGAGGATTTTTTTTTTTTTTTTTTTCTTGTGTTGTGGCCTGTGGGATAATTGTGTGACACGTACAATTCCATATTTATACAACATTTGGCGTTGAGATGAATTTTCAATTACATAAGCGTCCACTAGAAATTATGACTGTAGGATTTAGATTTAGACAAAGACAATTTAGATTTGAGCTCTTCTTTGAGAATTGAGGTAATATATATGTACAGTATTTAGAACAAATGCAATTTAGATTTGGACAAGAATAATATCAGTAATTCCAAAACTAAACAGCTAACTAACTCGAATATTTATTGAAAATTCCAAAAATATGCACGTGATTCAATATTATAGGGAATCCTTAAATAAC
Source organism: Erysimum pusillum (assembly GCA_900406355.1). Classification (NCBI taxonomy): domain Eukaryota; kingdom Viridiplantae; phylum Streptophyta; class Magnoliopsida; order Brassicales; family Brassicaceae; genus Erysimum; species Erysimum pusillum. The sequence goes on from OVBW01003013.1 coordinate 7,344, forward strand.
ATACATATATATGAGCCGATTGATATTTCACGTGAACTCTCTAAAAGGAGTGTTTTCCCGAGTCTTTATCGATCCTTGTTTTTTACATGGGAGTCTTTATCAATCCTTCACAAAAGTCTAAATGAGATTAAATTTTACATTACCATTCGTTGAGTGATGTGGTTGAATGGAATGCTTTCATAATAAGTTTAATTATTTTGCAATAAAGCATAAAATAGATGTCCACACAAACAAGTAATGAATTTTTAAGATAATGTGGTATATATTCGTTTAAATATTTGTGATTTTGTGTGTTACTAGTTAAACGGGCGTACATGAAAAGTCGAGGTCAAAATTAAACGCTTGCTAAAAGATAGAGTCCGGTGGTGACCATGAAAAACGTCGTGCAGTTTTTTATCAAAAAAAAAGAAGAAGAAGGAATTCATCGAGTACACTTAAAGAATAAAACGCAAAAATCGACATTTTCATAGTTTCTTGTATATTCATTTTGTTATATTTGCATATAATGTTTAAACAAAGATCACATACTAGAAATTTCAATCAATCTATTATATATTATTGTAGCATCTAGTATTTGAAAAAAAAGGTAAATTTTTTACTAACAAAGAGCTAACTTAATGGAGCTAGTCTTACATAATACTATGGTGTTAGAAAGTAGTGATGGAACAATTTTGCTGGTGAAAAGTTTCTTACGGATGTTTCTTGTTAGTGTTGTCTAATCTTCTTCATCATCACTATCATGATGAACTTCATTAAAAAGCCCACCAAATATATAGCCTTTTATAATTATTAAAGTATCTTTGAAATTCATTAAAAGCCCACCAAATCTAAAATCTTTAGTCCAAGTATCCAATACACCCCTTAATTGATTTTGGAACTCTTGCTACAAACTTATGGTGTATAATATTTTTGGATTTTTTGCAAAACTGTTGTATTTTATAAACTAAAATTTGTTGGCATTAACTGATATTTGTTTTTAAGATATTTGAAGATATTTTCTATAAATATCTCTGATTTTTGTAAACTGTTTGCTGATTTTTATTGAATTTGTGCAAAAAATTTATACATATTTTTAAATAACTGACAGAAAAAAGCTTATTCTATTTGCTTAATACAAATAAGATGTTTAGCGAAAAAATGTTAGTGAAATGAAACGGCTGGATTACGCATATTGTAGGATTATCTATTTGATACACACCAATCGTGTTTAGAGCTTTAATAAAGAGCCAATTAAAGGTAAATGACTAGAAAACAAAATAAATTAATTAATGACAATAACAAAAAAATCAATATTTCACGGTTCCAATCTTACAAAGAGAATTTTTCGATACTTAGTAAGTACAACTACTCATGGAATTTTTTTCAATGTTGATAATTCGTTGATACATCATGGTTATTATGATTCTGATTGGGTCGTCATGACATCGATAATTTTATTTGCACAAACATTTATGTCATATATCTTGAAATCGTGTGATTTTGTGATCGTCAGAAGCAGAAGGAAAAAAACCCAGTAGATCGTCAACAGAAATTGAATGCAGAGCCATCGCCATCAGCGTTTCAAAATGTTGTTGGCTATATTCATTGTTCACATAGTTTGGGATAATTGTTCCCCAAAAACTAGCCATGTACTATAAAAATGTTAAAGCAACCTACCTACCTATCTGCTAAGCATATGTTTCATTCATGGATGAATCATATAGCACTAGACTATCATTTCATCTTAGAAAAATATATAAGCTGGAATTTTACTTGATCTTTTTATTTTATTTTTTTTAACTAATCTCTAAAATAAAAATCATAAACTCTGATTTCCATTTCATTTTATTTTTATATAAAAAACATGTTATAGAAACAAAATATCCATTCCATAACCAATTAAATGAATATCAATATGGTATAAAAAAAGAATAGATAGACAATTATTCTATTTTTCTGTACTATTTTCTTAATTGTTTTTCCAAAATTTTGTCATTAGGTGCAAATACACTTTAATAAACGATGCAATCAACATCATTACAGATCAACTCTTGAGCCTCAAAAACAAAGATCCAAAACAACGTGACGAAAATGGACTTGCATATCTTGTCCTTTCTAGTCGACATAAAAACTTCTATTATACAGATGCATATTCTATTATACAGATGCATATAGTAATAGTCATTAATACTGTAATAAGATTTTGTTTTTTACGTAATGGCTGGGGCCAAATGGCCAATACAAAAATTTTAGTTATTCGCCCGATAAATATCTTCTCCAACTAATTAATATCTTCTCCGACTATAGCTTACAAACAAATGCTACCATTGCGTCATCATCATTTGTTTTATTCGAAGTTTCAGTCAACAATACTAATCTCTTTCACCAAAAATCTTTGGACTATAGTTACAAATAAATTTATAGATTATGTCCTAATCTTTTTAATTTTTTATAAAGTATATTAATAAAGAATGTAATAAATACAGTCGTGTAGTTTAATAAAAGAACACACTGTTGTTGAACTAATTAGCTTATTGATCCTCTTGGGTATATATATAAGTACATCGGGATACAATACATAATGAATAACCCTGATGGGCTTATTGGGCTCGGTTATAAGTCCAATATGATGTATTATAACACACACTAATTTTCTGTAGATTTTTTTTTTTTTTGGTCAGCTTCTGTAGAATAACAATTTATTTTTTAATATATATTTTATAAAATATATTGTTGTGGATGATTTTATTTTTTACTTTTTTTATATCTGCATATCAAAACTTGGTAACAAATTACTCTCTGACCAATCCTTTACCACCAATAGAAACCTGGTTTATCTTATACAGTATTATTTTTAACTAGAAGTTTTGATTATTTTTAATAGGGTATTAACCTCCAGAGATTTATCTCATCTTTATTTGAGAAATTAGATTAAAAGTATATACATATATAAATTAATATTTTTATGTCTCGTCCCTTTAATTATATAGATACATATACTATAGCCATTAATTGTGTTTTTGAGCAAGGTTGGAGAAAATGAAAAGTTTCCTGAGAAATATCTTCTCCCACTATGAATACAATTTTAACAAAAAAAAAAAAAAAAAAAAAAAAAAAAAAAAAAAAAAAAAAAAANAACTATGAATACAATTGCGTCATCGTCACTGTTTTTTTCCGAAATTCCACTCGATAATACTAAACTCTTTCATCAAAAATTTTGTACTATTTTTAGTTTGTTACAAATAAATTTATAGTTTATTGGAAATCGTTCGCCCATTCTATTCTCTACCATTATTCCAAAATCCACAAACGTTTTTCAAATAAAAAAAATATTAAGCGTCCAAAAAAAATCAAATATCTAAACTCGAACACATTCACTGATTACAACTCAAATGGATAACAAGTTCAAAACAAATAAATATATCTATTATTTTATTTTTAATTTTTATATCAATATATTATGGGCATATGCATAGTCACTACAAAAAAATGGCTAGATTACATCACTTAAATAGTATCACAAAAC
>OVBW01003019.1:0-10841 GCA_900406355.1 Erysimum pusillum
ATTTTATTGTTGGTTAATGAAGATTTTATGTTTTTTCTTCTTATATAGGATATTGGTAGAGATATCTTTTCATCTTTTAATTATTTTATATTTATTGTTAATAGTTTATTTGGGATATGATGTTCGGTTAAGGTTGATTCCAAACCATTGTGGATTGGGCCATTCGATAATGAGTAATTGAGTATGGTGACAAGCGTAAAAAAGTTTACATTTCTTTTCACAAGAATGATACAAGTGTAAAGACAGATCAAAATTTGTTCCAACTTGGACTATTACAATAACGACAAAATTATCTTTGGCCAAGCATGATATAATTAATTAATTTCATATAAGAAAATTACTCAAATTTTAGTATATAAATAGATATAGATATGATGACAAAAAAACAAAAGAAGATATAGATATATATAGATTATATATATCATTAAATTCAAAAGATATATCAAACTTTTAATAAAGTACTACAAAAATATTTATGTTTTAATTAATAGATTCTTCGAACTATTGAAACGTGTACATTCAAAAGATTACACATAAATGATCAAAATACGTCAAATTAATGAGAATTTGTTTTATTTTAATTCAATGAAAATTTGATGTTATTTATAAAAAAAAAAAAAAATTATCTATTCATTTTCTACATTAGTAAAACCATGTATATATTTAGTCTTACTAGAATTATCTTCTAAGTTTTTTTAAAAAAACTTATATAAATGTCTAACAAAAAATTATTATTAATTTTATTCATCAGTTGTCTTCCAAAAATGTGAAAGAAAAAAGGAAAAATTTCAAAAGTACAATTTTTCAGATACTATTTTTCAAAAGTACTACTATGTTTTGTCTATCTTCAAAAATACTATAATACGGCTGCATAAACATTTATATCGCATGTTATAAAATGTTTATAAACATTTTTAAGGTTTTTTTTTTTTTTTTTTTTTTTTTTTTTAACTCGGGGAAAATCTCCCCCTTTNCCTGGGGGAGGTGCAGCCCATGGATAGACCCTCTCTCCGGATATTCAAATGGGCCGAAAGCAAGGACCCATATCCATGTGGGTGTCAAGGAACAAAGTGTTGGAGTTTCGCGTAGCAGGTGGATCAAACTTGAAACGTGTTGGCGGCCCAAGCCCGTCTCCTTACCACTTGACCACGATGTCCTGGACAATTTTTAAGGTTTTTATAACTCATTTTATTAATATTTATAAAATTTATAAGATTTATAATGTTTATACAGTTTAAAAATACATATTATAAAGTGGTATTTTTGACAAAACATTTCCTAAGTGCTATTTTTTTCAAAAGTGGCATGGTATGAATCATGCATAAACATAGGAGATGTCGGAGTGGGCCGAGGAGAAATGGTTGTGGGGCTTGCTGACAATCCGATGGACCTCACTCGTTTAGTAGTAAGGGTGGCTGCTAGCCTACGTGGTTGAGCATCCCCATCAGTACCAGTGTCAATGATCGAGTTTGGAGCCCATATCTTATTCCTTTTGAGTTGATATTTTCCAAGTGGACATTGCCTTTGTTAGTGGGCATTCTAATAGACCCAATTTTTTAAACTTTTTTTGCCCTCGGTTTATGTTTTTATGGGAATAGAGTTTATTGGTTATAGACATTAAAAAGTTTAAAATCGGGTCTATTTGAAGAATGGATGTAATCCAGCAGGACTCAAGACTCTTGACATTGTGGCCACAAATAACTTCTTCTTGTAAGCAAAATTGTTAGCCATCAAGATTATACTATTATCTACACACTCATACATTGAGAATCACTATTATCCTTTTATACATGTGATATGATACTCCAATATCTAGAATCTACACATCAAAGAGATGAGTGTGTCCATCACCAAGAGCAATATCCACTTCAGACTTGTTACTATACTGCTAAAGCAGCAACCGAAGTTGACTCTTCTTAGGCTTCTTAGGGGAAACTGGTTTCCAATGCTCTTTCTTTTTATAGTAATTACAAACATCAATTGGTTTAGGAGCCTTTGAAAATGCATGTACTAATTAAAGTGTTTTCTTAAAAAGAGAAAAAATAATCAAGAATTTGTCAAAGTACATTGTGTGTGTTTATTAGTCTCCAATAGATTTTCGAACAATGCTAAAAGTAGAAAGAACAAAAAAAATGATTAGAGAAGTAAAATCTACTTTCAAAAGACGTGAATAGAAACAATGAATTTTTTGTTTTTTTTTTTTTTATAATCATAACCATGTAAAACTTCTTTCAGTATCAATCTTTTTCAAGGGACAAACAAAATCTTGCAATGATAAATATAACTTTTGAAACAGGAATTTTTTTCTAAGGAAAAAAACATTTCTTTCTAATAGAATCTCTTGGGGTCACTTTAAGTTTTCTTCTTCTTGCTTGTTATATAAGAAAAAAAAACACTTTTGAGTACATTTTTCATAGTTGAAAACAGAGGCGGAGCTACGTTACGGTCAAGAGGGGCATATGCCACTGTCAAATTTTCAAAATTAAGAGTTAATTATTAACATTTTAATTTTGGCCTTGTTAAAAAAAAATTTAATGCCCCCAATATTTTTATACCCACATTTTATTAAATACATATTTGGACTTTTGTGTTGAATTGAAGGCCTAATTCATTTTGTTAATATTTGAAGCCCATTTAGTTGTCAAAAAGAATACTACAAGGCTACAAGCCCAATTCATTTTAATTAGGTTTATCACATATTACAAACTAAACGAGACTCTTTAGTTTCTTTCTTTCAGATTTATGTGTTTAACTTTAGCCAAAATTTTGTTTCCCTCGTTTCAATCAAAAACACAAAAATCTCATCTTCAGGTAACTTTTTAATTTGTTTCTTCTATGCTTCTAGAATTTAAATTGATCCTCTTTTAGTAGATTTTTTTTGTTATATGTCTTGTTGGTGTGGTGTCTCTTTTCTTTTCTACTTTGCAGAGTTGGAGATCAGTTTTTAAGTGATTTTTTAGTATGTTATATTGAGAAAGATTTATTTAGATCGGTCACTAACGAAAATGACCAAAAGGTGATTAAAAGATTTCAGACTATTAGTGAGCGTAGGGTACTTTTATAAGTCGTTTTTATTCAAAATTTATTATGTGTTTTGTAAGACATGGTTTTTAAATATTTTATTTAGTTTTAACATTGTTGCCACTGATAAAATTCTTTCCTAGATCTGCCACTGGTTGAAAACGAATACGCTCATATTTACTATGTTAATTCATAATAAATAAATTAAAAAAAAAAAAAAAAATCAATTCATCAAATATGATGGAAAATTGGAAATGATGATATTTGAGTAATTATTATTACACAACATATTTTAACAAATCGTAATAAAATCTAAATGTTTTTGTGTGCATATATATCTTCTGGCATGAAAGCTAAGTTTGGCCATGTACGTATGAGTATAGATAATAAATTGCCTGAATATTCAGATGTACTTTCTGAAAATTTAATTTTCTTTTTCCTGTTTTTTAGCTCGAGAAAGTGACGCAATACTGAAGCTAACATGTGCAGTAACTATATATCACATTGCTTTATCAAATATTCTATTTGGGAGGCGGATTGAATTCAGTTACAGTCTTTATTAAAAGGATAACACTTACGCATAGATCTATTCATAATCAATGTCGACACCACTTTCTAAAAACCGTTGCAACAAATCCTGCATCTTCGAGTTCTATGATCCATCGATGCGATCATTCATCTCTTTCGATAACCAATAAAAATAGTATTTCTTTCGTTTTATTTTATAAAAATTTTAGCGAAATGCGCAAAAATTAAATAATTGTATAGATTATCTATACCTTTTTGGCTATATATATAGTCCTTTGATGATTACTAGCTTGATATTCTAGAAGTAATTAAGTAAAATATAACTTAAATTTTACATAGTTGACTAAAAAAACCAAAAATCAAATTATAGGAAACAACGTTAAGAGTGTCTTTTCTTCACTCCAGATGTTCCCGAATTCAAAGATTAAAAAAGTAAAACATTAACGACAACTCGATCAACTTTGTAGTATCAAAGTGGACCAATATTTCCTATTTTTCATATAATATTTTCTATAATCCGTCCACCTTAGCACCACAAATTTGATCGAGTTATCGTTAATTTTCATTTATATATGCAATTTGGTAGATATTTTTCATGAAACCATATGGGTCCAATATTTCATGAAGCAAAGTTTGTGGTGAAGCCATAGGGGGTCCTATATTTCATGAAGCAAAGTTTGTGGTAAAGCTATATGGGTCCAATATTTCCTATTCTAGAAAAGGGCTTTAAGAGCTACCCTTCATTGAGATTATCTTTTGTTCTAACGTACTTGCAATCTCCACTTTACCATCACACCATGTGGAATCGCGGAGAGGCCACATATCTGTTGGGGGTAAATTTCATCGATCATGTATCCACAATTTGCTTCATGACATGTTCGTATGTTGTGAACTCATAAGGACATCTCGAAGGTTAATCTCATGCATCAATACTTTTCACGAGACCTCAAAATGCATCCCATCACCTAGCGAGAGGCAAATAGGTAATGAATATCATTCTGCGAACCTTCTAAGATAATAGAAGGGCTAGTCGCGTCGATCCTATAAATCACGTTGTTCTTGCAGAAGATTGACAAGTGGATATATAACCTAACCAGTCTAAATTTGGTATTAAAAAAATTTTACACTTTAAGTAGCAATCTACACTGCATAAACGAAAGAGGCTAATCAAATATAATTTTTTTCATCTAATTAAATAATAAGTTGAATTGGTGTTCTTATCCATCGCTCAATTCGAATGACCATACCGATGTTTCTCATGGCTATGATCATCTGTTTCGTCATACACGTTTGTCTATTATTTAACGATCTTTGATGATCAACAAATGCAAAATGTGGATGACCAAAATTTTGTGTTATTGTATGATATAATATTATATTTTAATGTTGACCAAAAAATAGTATATTTTAAATACTTAAAAAACCTTGTTATAAAGTATTAATGTATCAAATCACATATATATTTTAACCGAAAAGTTTTGACCGATGAGACTAAATTTTAAAATCCAGATAAATTTGAATTTTCTTGCTATTAATATAAGTATGTAGTAATGATATACTACTTATATATTCGTCAAAATAATTTCTCATATAACTATAATTATATATTTAACAGTTTTTGTATTTATATTACTTATCCATTTATTATATATAATAGAAGTCTTAAAAATGAAAAGATATTAATCTAAAATAAAAAAAGTATTGAAATGTCTATACAACAAAAATTAAAATAAAATAATAATAATATTTTATGGAATAAAATATTTCTTTTTTTGGTTAATTAATTAATTTAGAACTATATGGATTTTAAAGTTAGAATTTCCGCACATTCTATATTTACTATTGAATTTTCATTATACGTATATATACCAAATAAGGTTGAACCAATAGCAATATTGACTTAGTGACTTGACCTTCTGATAAATATTACTTCCTACTGTCTCTTCTCTCTCTCAATCTTTTTCTCTCTCCCTCTCTCAACAATCAAGATAGGAAAAATTGATCCACAAAGAGTCGTCTGAATGAAGAAGACATCAGTTTTTCATCTGGTAATTCTATGTCTCATTGTGTCATGTACCAATGGAGAAACCAAACCTAAAAGAAGCAACTCTGATGGATCCGAAGCTTGGGGATACGTCGAAGTTAGACCAAGTACGTTCTTCTTCTACCCAATTTTTCAAGCAATTATTGGTTTATATTAGATATGACTAAATGAGTTTTGTTTTGACTCTTTTTCTAAATCAAAAATCTAAAAAAAAAAAAAAAAAAAAAAAAAAAAAACACNAAGCACACATGTTTTGGTGGCATTATAAAAGTCCATATAGAGTTGAAGATCCTGCCAAGCCATGGCCTATCATCCTCTGGCTCCAAGGTGGACCTGTAAGTTTTTATATATATTTCTGGGTGTATCTACTTTTATGTAACATGTTGTTTTCATCTCATTGGTCTTTTATACATTTGGAATATTTTTGTTTATCGATCAATTATTTGATTTTGATGAGAACAGGGAGCTTCAGGGGTTGGCATAGGGAATTTTCAAGAGGTTGGTCCATTAGACACATTTCTCAAACCCAGAAACTCAACTTGGTTGAAGAAAGCTGATCTCTTGTTTGTGGTAATATTTTTTTATTTCATTACCAACAACTATGGTTTATTATTTTTGATATACAAAAAAAAAATGAATATTGTATTATATAATTAATTACCGTTGCGTAGTTAATAATTTGATGAGTCTTGAAGACTTGCTTATGTTGAATATAAATCATTTAATATTTTTTTTTATTTGGACAAAAAAAAAGGATAGTCCAGTTGGGGCAGGGTACAGTTTCGTGGAGGAGAATCAAAAGGATTTGTATGTGAAAAGTGATGAAGAAGCAGCAGAGGACTTGACCAAACTATTGCAACAACTCTTCAACAAAAACCAGACTTTAAACAAAAGCCCTCTCTATATTGTTGCTGAATCTTATGGTGGTAAAATCGCGGTTAAGCTCGGTTTATCGGTTTTTGAGTCGGTTAAATCTGGCAAATTGAAGGTTAATCTTGGAGGTAAAGAGAGTTTTTGTTTTCTTCTTTTTCTTTTGAATAAAATGAAACAAATAATGTAGCTAGATACATTAATAATTTTTATACATTGTGTGTGAATAGGAGTTGTTTTGGGAGATAGTTGGATATCCCCTGAAGATTTTGTGGTGAGTTTCATCAATTTTTCTTTTGGCTTGTTAATTCTTAGAGTAATTAAATAATACTCATTTGATATAATTTATTTGTTATTAAAATTTAATTACTAGGATGTTGATTAGTTAAATAATGGTTACAGTTTTCATGGGGACCTCTTCTCAAGTATGTCTCTAGGCTTGATGACAAGGGCTTGGATCTCTCAAATAGGTCCTTTTCAATACAAATACCATTTTTGCTAATTAACACAATTAATTATCTCTCTAATCCATATATTTTGCTTTTGTTGGAACAGCTTAGCTGAAAAGATTAAAAACCAAATTAAGAATGGTGAATACTCTCAAGCCACACAAACATGGATGGACCTCGAATCTGTGATTAGTCTCAATTCCAATTCCGTCGTAATTCTTTTTCCTTTTATTTTTCATCCATTATTGTTATATATATTCACGTATTATAAATAAGAATTTCAATTTTTTTTTTTAAAGTTGTTAATATTCATATTGGTTTGTTTAATGTAGGATTTTTATAATTTTCTATTGGATTCTGGGATGGATCCTGTCTCACTTACAACGAGTGAAATCAAAAAAGAAAATAAAATAAAAAAGTATTCGAGATATTTAAATGATTTGAGAAGTTCGAGTGACGTAGAAAATGAAGGAGACCTTGATACAATAATGAATGGTGTTATTAAAAAGAAGCTCAAGATTATTCCCAAAGACCTCATGTAAGTAACTTCTTAATCTTTTATATTAGTCTTAACATAATCAATTTTCATTGTTAAATTAATCTCAAATGTGTTATTATAATTAACAGATGGGGGAACAATTCGGGTGATGTGTTTGCAGCTATGGACGCAGCTTTTATGAAGCCTGTAATCGAAGACGTAATAATTCTTTATTTTCATAAACTATTTAAATTTGTTTCAATTATTTGAACGTTAGAATATAGTAATATATATTTTTGGCAGGTCGATGAGCTTCTTGCCAAGGGAATAGATGTGACTATCTATAATGGACAGGTAAGACTAAGACAACCAGTATCATATAACATTGAATCGAATTTTATATTTAATTGATATGAAAGATGAGAAATCATATGCATTGCAAAAATTTGGTTGTATATATTAAAGAAGGGATAAATTGACATGTGGTCCGTTTTGTATAAAGCTTGATGTTATCTGCTCAACTAGTGGAACTGAAGCATGGGTTCATAAGCTCAAGTAAGACCAATCTACTTTTCTAATTTTAGTTACATGACATCATCATTCTTTAATGAAGAACTTACTATATCCTCATGCTTTTTCCATTATTATTATGGAAAAATAGAATCCAAATTGTGTGTAAAAGGAAAACTAAATATGTATCTATGATTTTTATACAAATAAAATTTACTGAAATGGGGAATTACTAATCAATGCTAGGGAATAAATTCAATGAATGTGCTAAGGTTGTTGGTAGTAATTTTTTTTATCTATATATATATGTAAGTTGTTATATGTTATAACATGATGATGATGGTGATGTGTAAGGTGGGAGGGGATAGGAGAATTCAAGAAAATGGAAAGAAAGCCATTATTCTGTGAAAGTGACAAAGCAACAAGAGGATTCACCAAATCATACAAAAATCTCCATTTTTATTGGATTCTTGGTGCTGGTCATTTTGTAAGTACACTCTCATTTTTATCCTTTAGTAACTTCTCTTCATTCATATTTATATAAATAATTATTTCACATATGTCATAAATATTACTTGCAAAACGAATTTGGTCAGTCATCTTTAAATATTACATATACGTAACCATATTTATTGAATAACGTGAGAGATACGTGATGCATCTATTAAACGAAAGCACAAGTCTCTTTTGTGTCTGTCTCATGCTTTATGCTGTCTTTTTTTCTGCATTTTTTCTTTATATCTATTACATTTTACACTATCTGAATCTTTATGATTTTTCCTTTTTTCTTACTTTTTTTACATCAATATTCGATAGTTAAAAATAGAACTTACTTTACCTTCACACGCAACATATTAAAAAGGAAAGATAGTTCTATTTTTAACTGTTGGTATAAAAAATAAAGATAGAGAAATAAATTTAATAAGTGTGTTTTTAATGGAGAATGGTATAATAATATGGAAAACTAATATGTTAAATGTTTATTTTTATTGTTTGGAAAAAACAGGTACCAGTAGATGAGCCATGTGTTGCATTAAACATGGTTGGAGAGATAACGAAGTCACCACAACTTTGACCATTCTTTTTTACAACTTTCACATCACAATATGACTCCTTTCACATCTGATTGATTTTATTACTCAAACAGAAAAAAATAATTGAGTCAGTAGTGAAACTACACATGCTATGTTTTTTTATTTCTCATATAAAAAAAGAAAGTTAATAAATCTTTGATATATTTATCATCATTGCTCTTTTAAATATTAGAAGAATTCTTCATCTATCATATGGGTACAGATGAAAAAAAAACAAAATAGGTAAGTGTTGATATTAAACCATACTTCTTGATACTTTTGTAGATGAAATGTTTTCAAACCCATACCAACAACCAAAATTAAGGCCAAACTATTAGGTGACTAAAACCCAATCAAATAAATAAGAATTTTCTATAAGAAAAAGTGTAGAAAGTACATATTAAACCTTCGAAGTCGAATTTAATGTTTAATATAATTTTGTATATTTCCGAAAAGTTTACAAGGTCACAAATATTATTGTTCTTAAAATATAATTTGTCTAGTATATTTTTGAAGAGTTTGTACGGTCACATATATTAGTAGGGTTGTCAAATGGACTAAGAGCTCATGAGAGATCTGATGATGAGCTTATTGTTAGATGGTGTATACCATGGGAGAAAAATTCAACAAGTATTGGGAAGACTATTCTAATATTCTTGCGATAGCTGCAGTCTTGGATTCTAGATTGAAGTTTTCATTCTTAAGATAATACTATGATAGTTTAGACCCGTCAACTAGTAAGTCAAATTAAGTTGGATCACGTCCGTAAGAAGATGAATAAGTTGTATGCAAATTATAAGAAGAATCCTGAGGACAGGACTTCAACTTCAAAAGCCTGGAGGATACCCTACTTGCTGGATATAGTGTAAGTAACCTATAATTTATTGGTTCTATTTGTTATAACTTAGACATTGGTTTTTTCTTAATTTGTCCTCTCTTTTTGTGTCTATAATGCAGGGCATTTATGCATTCTATTCTCAGAATATGGGAACTGGAAAGTCCGGTTTAGATAAGTCAAGAAACTGGTTAGTGGCTTTGAAGAGATAGGTAAGTTTACTAATTCATATAACTTGGTTTTGTTTAATAAAAACTTGTAAGTTTACTTGTAAATCTGTTAGTTTAGTATTTAGTGAATGCTTTGCACAAAAAAAAAAAAAATGTATTTAGTGAATGCTTGAGAGGTATGTGATTTTTAGCAATGAATAAGCTGGTAATCTGTTTTCATTGTGATAGGTGAATTTGAGTTTTTGGAGAGAGATATAGAAGAAGGAGAAGAAGAGGAGGAAGGAGAAGAATGTGGAAGAAAGAAGATCCGAGTTACTTAGAAGATGAAGGTTTGCTATCTCATTAGTAAAGGAGGCTGAAGATTGAAGAAGTGTAAAGACTAGTCTATTAGTAAACATTGTGCCTTTAAATTGTGTTTTTTGGTTAAAAGTACACGTAAACATTGTGTTTTTGTTGCTATATGATGTTATTTTCAGATTGGTTGTCTTTTTATCAAAATATATCCTTCAATTGTTGCACACAAAATTCACACGTTTTAACACAAATTGTAGGTGTTTGGACCCCATGGACTGTCCAATTGTTCATGGTCCAATTTGGTTTTGGTCATATTTGGACATGTCTTATTTGAGCTTCGACCATAATTGTCCAGAAAATTGAATTGTCCATTTGGACATGGATTGCCCATTTGACAACCCTATATATTAGTGTTCTTAAATTTTAAGAATAGATTTAAACTTTCCAATGTAAATGTTGAGATTTGATATATTATTTATAAAATTTTAAAAATGTTGACAGAGTATTATATTGCAGATTAAATTAGATTTTGTTAGATTGATTTGTATTTTTTGCAAGTTAAAAGGTAA